>JAVCKZ010047607.1:0-18825 GCA_034780755.1 Lepetodrilus elevatus
AGAGAGAGAGAGAGAGAGAGAGAGAGAGAGAGCGAAAGAGCGAGCTGCATGCTATGTACAGACTGCAAGCATAGCGAATAATCTGCAGGTGATGCTACTCAATAGTAATCGTATAAACGCTATGTCTTCAAAGCCAATTGTCATAATCAATCGGTAGCTGGATGCCATGGCAGTGTGACAGTGAATGCCAATGATATGGACTGTTTCATACACACACTTAAACCGTAAGACAGTCCGGCTTATCGTGAGAGGGTGTCTCCCTTAATTATAAAGCGGCGTTTGAGTGAGAAAACCACGGACTTAATCGATACCGGAATCCGCCCGGCCAGAAGAGAGGTAGGGCGACGGGCTGTGTACGTACCTCTCTTAACACATCCATGCATACGGTGCTGTCACTGCGGTAACACACTTCCCTGTTTCTAATCACGGACGGAAATCATTACACTCCAAGTCCTAGTCGCTACCTAGCCTCCAGGCGAGACAATTTGTTTACGATCGATTCTCTGTCACACGCATATCTCCATGCCATTACCATAGGTGCCATGGTATACAGTCTGGCATTCCACTCACATTACGTATTGGTATATACATGTGTAAAATATTACGCACAATTATGTCGATATGCTACTGAAATTGGCGCCATGGTACCCCTCTGGCTATTATATTTTGGAATTCGACTCGCATCATCGTATTGGCATATACCGGGTACTTGGTATAACGTATTCGTATACGTCAGTCGGCCTGATACTGGCATAGGTGACATACTCTTGAAATGATACTGTCGGCGATTCATATAGATGGGCAACATCGCTTCATGGTCATTTTAAGTATATACACTACTGTCACAGTATGCTGTTAAAATATGTGACGGGCCATGTTGAAGATTATCCTACCACCTGCTTGACTGTGTATCGTATCCCAGTGTATTGTGTCCGTGTCATTTGGTCAGTTCCTACTCTTCATCCTAGAGCGTATTCGATTCAACACTCGACCTAGCCTAGGGTGACGGTTGCGTGATTACATTAACCAATGAGGGTACTCGTATCATGAGTGTTTGGCCATTGGTCAAATGTTTAAAACGAATACACTCATACTGTCATCGGTTGGTGTCTCGATCGTGTATCCATCGACCAGACTGAATGACAACCTTGCAAACAAAGATTTGTCCAACTCATGGCGGAAACCAATTTCCACCTATTAATCTGTGTCGATTTTACCTCACGCGACGCTATTGTCAGCGGAATGATGCAAGTATTGTTCAAATAGCTATAGTTTTACTGTGTAGGAAAATACAAACCTATTTTAATATGCTGCTGACTGAAATATATATAATTATGTGGACTTAATCTACTGATGATTTGATCAATAGACGTTCCAGTAGCTATTCTTGCTACTAGCTTACTGCATTCAAATGTAAAGGCAGGAATTGTTCTACACAATACGCGTAAGAAGTAATTTCGGTGCACACGTCCCTGCTCAGCTAACGCACCGTCGTCCCCGGTGTACCTTCCAAACCGGTATTTGTGTGTAATACTACTATACAAACTACCTCTATGTATTCTTTACTGGCGAGTGGTCCTCTGTTTGTCGGATCATTAGAACCTTAATGACATGCGTCGGAGCCACAAACACGATCAATATCTCTAAATGGCAGTCTAAATAAGACAAAATGCATGTAATGACCTGCAGTTAGTTGATCAAACCTTCTATATTTGACTAGATCAGTTCAGACGATTTTAAGCCCGTCTCAGTGCGTCTTCTATTCTGCAATACTCGTGTCATTCTCCCATTGGAAGCCTCTTATTTCCACCATGGGATTTCTCCTGTACGCCTTGCTAAATTGGTATCGGATATTCGTCAGACAATGCTCAGGAAATCGTCAGACAATGTTCAGGAACACATAATGAACCGTTGCTGTAAGAAACTTCACCCGTACCATACAAATGTAAGTTTCTATGGCCTATATAATTATGTACTATATTTAACTGGCCTATTTAATTACCTATATATGGTACATTTTACTTACTAGTAGCTGATGCCATAACTTTGCTCATTCGTACAATGAAAATAGAATGGTTTAGTGCACGATTCTCATATACTGAAGGGACGAGAGTAGAATTGTTCTTCGAATTGGTACACACAGCTACTATGCTAATTGGATTAATTGTTACTACTCTCTTGTGACAGTATACATGTATACTATCGACAGCTGTCTTCGGACATGTTGGAATATACAAAAAGTAGAATCTTTTTCTTTCCGTTTTGTTTTTTCCCTTTTACTATACAGTAGCCTACACGTCTAATTACAAGAGAACTGCGCGCACAGAAGTACTCCACGGAAGATAAGAAAATATATTGCTTTAATGCCTAGAAGGGAATTATTTTTACATCACAGACATAGCACTCTAACATAAAACATGACACAATAACAACGAGAGACAGAAGGTTACATATACAAGAATAAAAGAGCAAATGTAAAAGAAAACCTAAGGCACTAAAACCAATGTACACCGTACAGTCGTCACAATGCATAAACTACTGTTAACATTATAGCTTCACGTTGTGTTATGCATTATATTAACTACAGTTAACATTATAGCTTCACGTTGTGATATGCATTAACTACAGTTAACATTATAGCTTCACGTTGTGTTATGCATTAACTACAGTTAATATTATAGTTTCACGTTGTGTTATGCATTCACTACAGTTAACATTATAGCTTCACGTTGTGTTATGCATTAACTACAGTTAACATTATAACTTCACGTTGTGAAGAAACTACCGTTGTCACAATGTAAAATAGCATATTTTGTACATGCAACCTTCGCCAATCGACTACATATATTTATGAACATGCATTAAATGAACGCAACATGAGAAATAAAACTGGCTACAATGCACTCTGCGATCATTCGTAGTAGACTTTACCCTTATCCTACCAATGGAGGCCTCGGAGGCGCTCCCGTCACTTTACAAGCATCCACAACAATTAGTTTTATATGGAAATCTTTGATATTCTATGTAACCTTCATATTATACATGATTAGCACATGTTGTTTACTAAAATGTAAAATATGTATAAGACTGATATCATGCTTTCAATACAATTTTGGTGTTAAAGGCATAATTTCACATATATTTATGGTTGTTTTTGACTAGTTCTTAGCTGTAACTGCAAAGTGCATTCATTTGACATACATAAAATGATGTTTGTACTTCCAAAAAGCTTTCCACCGCTGTGTGGTTGACACATCTCCAATGCAATTCCCCTCCCCAATAGACCGCTTCTTTATAGATCATTCAAAGGGGACGTAACTCTAATATTTGCTCACATTCCTTCTTAGAACAATGATGCATCAAAGACAAGATAAATAGCGGAACGTTCCCTTATTTAACATAATATAGCATTTGTGTTATAACTATCGAGTGCTGGGGGATAAGTACATCAGTAAATAAATACTTTTGGGTGAATAAATCATGCGTAATTAGTCTCAGATCGAAATTCGTGTGTCCATTATGTAGGTCAATAAACCGTGATATTATGCCTTTAACATATAGATGAAACGTTGTAGAAAATAACTGAGATATATTTTATGGCATAAACTATTAGAAAATGAATAGTTAGTAATTAGGGTTAGGATGGTAAATGCTCATGAGCACTTTGGTGGTTAATAAACACGTAGGGTATACATTTAATATACCATTTCCCCGCCAAATATAAAATTAAATTAAATTAAACAAACATACTGATCATTCAGGATTGAATTATCTTTCATATAAATGATAGTATTTGGTGTGTATATCCTCTAGTTAGTGAATATGTTGTTCATTATGAAATAGCTTATTTATTCAGAAATAGTGCTTGACATCAGATCGTACAGTTGAAACTTGAGAGTACCCATATAAAATGCTAATTTCTGAGAAAACGGCTACCGATATATTCATCAAACGTTCAGATTTGAATTCCTGAGACGTTAGTGCAATAGAAACAACCATTTGGGCTCGATACCTTGATTAAAACTCTCCCGAGACCTCGGACTAATAAAGCCATGAGCGCACACCCGCGGGACGAAAACCAATATCATAGCATCCCGAACAATGAATGGCGTTGGATTACCAAAGTGATTTCCAGGTAACTTTACCCAAAAGCGGATTTTTGCGGATTTTTGATATATTAAAGAGGAAGAAAATCTGCTTCTTCTGATACCAAAACACCTATACAGTACACATTACATTTGTTTCATGTTAAAAGCTGACTATTTGTACGAGTGGGCCTCAGAGGCTGTTATTGTAGGTACGATTGATTGGTGGGATAAGGGTTAAACAGTGGTCCAGTAATGCCCATTGCACTGCACGTTATTTCCCTGATGTGTTAACATTTAATGCCAATTAAGATGGCGGTAAGTGTGTCTCCAGGCCAGGTTATGGGCTTTCCCCGCCCCGCTCTATTGTGGATGTAATCTAGTCGAGGAGCAGTTGTATTCTTGGCCAAGTCAATTTGTAGTGCAGGGAACTGATAAGTAAAGCCGGTAAATGCGATGCCAGACATCAGCCAAGCTGTGGACGCTATTGAAGTCGGTAGTCTTCTTGCCCTCGGGTACCTCGGCACTTGGCAGACTTCATCAGCGACACGCGGCCGTTTTGTGAAGCTTCCTGTGACTTAGGGGGATTAACTCGTTGATTGATTCCATGTAAGACCATAACCTAGAATTAACTCGATAGCAGCTGGATATCTACAGCATTGGCTTGGAAACTCGGTAGATGTCGAATGTCTGCGAATGAGGAGGATGCGGAAGGCATGCAGTGAATGGTTACGTTACCTAGGACGGAGGTGGGCCACGAGGCTGTGGTACACAGGGTCCGCGAGAGGACGGTCTCGCAGTAGTCTACAAGGGGCAGGGTCAAAGGCAGATTCATCCCACCATCATATGAAAGAGCAGCTAGTCCTTGCAGTACTAATCTAGTGAGGGCTAATGTTGACATCTATACATCGATCTCCCTATAGCCTGGTATTAGAAGACGTCTAATACATGACCGGATTGTTCATGCGATGTATTACACGGTATTAGTCCTGACACGAGATAAACATATATTAAAATCAGACTAGACAAGGGTGCATTTGAGCCACTTCTCAGTTCTTATAATATAAAATATATTTGCATTTGTGTTTTAGGAATCGACATACAGACATAGACATAAATGCATTAACATATTAACATAAATATTCTCTGTATAGTCATCATTTAGTAATAATGATGATGATGATGATGATGATATCATTGATGATGATGATGATGATTATGATGATGATGATGATGATGATGATGATGATGATGATGATGATGATGTCATTGATGATGATAATATAAAAATAAAATAAAATAAAATACGTTGTCTTCATCAAAACGCCACCTTTAGCTGTATGTACAATGTTATTCTAATGAAAAGATGTGTAATCAGTCGCCAACATAACCATGTATAATAATGTCTAGCATACATATATACAATGTTATATTTTCACATGGATTATACAAGTGAGACATTCTGAATACAGCTGCTATTTACCACATAAATTTGTGTTAAAATAGCAGCTACAAACTGTCTCTGTAGCATTTATGTTGCTGCAGATGACAAAGTTCTAAACCAAAAATGTCTGGGATTTTTCCTCTGCACACTATGCCCTACGGACATGGGTTATGGGGGATTTATCGCTGACATTTAACTAGAATACCACTTGAGCAGTCTTGGCTTGGTACAGTGGGAACAGTACGGGAACCTGCAGGCATCACTGATTAACTGCATGGCATGGCGCCCGCTTCGATTTACTTACAATAGATTACGGAAGCCCTATCTCGGTATTTTGACTCCAGCCCAAGGGACACTATTTTCCAATTTGTCTTATCTTTTATTAGAAATGGTTACTAGGCAACGATGTTTGATATGTTTGATTACCGAAGTTAAGACAATAAAGACCCATCCCCTGAACCGACTATCTGCGAGTGGAACTGCACTTAATGTTAAATAATTATATAGGAAATGCGTATAACTACAGCCTCACTCAGATCGACAGCCGACAGCCAAACGGACATAGAACGTTGAGTTCACAGGATGCAAGACTCGCTCGGAGACATGTAAAACAATATATTCTCTAGAAATAACTAAATCAATGGTAGTGTTACAGCAGTCCTGATATGGAGTTAACTGACACTCTGCTACGCAGGCTTAAACCCCGTAGCGTCAAAGAAGTGTACCTGGGACGTGTAAGGAATATATACAACAATGGAGAAACATTCTGATACAATACTAGTAGTTCTATATACTAATACACATTAATACACCCCCCATTGGACATAGCTTAACATAGTTGTCGTCTGCTATCGCAATTTCCATCTGATTTGGGATACATAGAAAAGTTCCATTAAACTTGGTACTGATTTAAATGTTCTCAACTTGATAGATTAACATATAGTTCAAAAGGAGAGTCCAGTAGTCTATGTCTACATTAGCGTTCTATCCTCGGTCTAGCCATTTATTATGGTGATTAACGACATAACGAGATACAAAATGGTAAGACACTGTACTACCACTGCACATTGCAATCAGATTTTGAAGAATTACCGTAACTTTATGCAGCGCATTTATGTTTGACACGTGCATTGCATGCGTGAAACTTCGGTTCATTCAGCGGAAATGCGCATCAGGCTGTTGTCATGTCATGACACACAAATGTCATTAGTACGTCGTCTGGACAGCGATTCAACGAGTAGAAGTAATGAATGTGTCACAATGTGTCACATTCACTGTTTGGAGAAGATGTTATCAATACTGATCTGAATATCCATTATACTGGAGCTCGCGCAAGGCCAACATCCGGTGCATTCATGGAAATGACATAGTACTTAAGGTGTATACACGACATGTATATAATTGACTAATTCAAGTTTAACGACATTCTATAATTTGTTTTTGAAGTTCGTCCACTATACAACAATATGCTTCTGGGCTCTTTGCTTTTAAGTTTTGTCTAGTCACGATGACTTGCATTTTCTAAAAAACAGAGTTATATTTAGTGATCCTAGTTATTATCACAGGCCTCTTGCAAGCCTTTTAACATTACCTCTGCAAAGATACATCGAAAATGCACGATCTCCATGTATATATGAGATCGCTACGAGAGTGTTATGGTCTTGTAGAAGATAAGAGAATTTCGTGAAACGATACCCTGAACTTAAAGCCAGAAGCATAGCCAGAAGAACTACGTTCAAATGCATTGTCCATTCCAATGTTCGTGTTAGTCGGGTTATGTCATAACGCTGTTGTGTGCTCGCTACTTCGCCTACTGGACCGGTAGATCCAGATGCCCTAGAATCAGCAAGTTCCTGTATGAATTCAATGTTCTCATGCTTGCCTGTACCTGTGGTCTTTGCAGCCCTTACCAAGTATACGCAATAATTATGTTCTAGTATTCCACTGCACAGAGGTCACCCGTTTCCTTACATTTCAATGCATTATTTATAAGTAGATAAGCAGAGACATATGCTAACGTAAATTAGCATTAATGTACATTGTCAGTAAACGACCACGAGCTGCACGGTCTGTTAAAGTTACCATGTCACTTCCGGCTGGAGTTTCACGTCTCGGCTAACCCAGTTTTGTGTCTTGCACGTGTGCCTATTATTATAAGTCCATACACAAAGAAAACGGGACTGATATAATTAATCTCTTAACGGGGAACTGACGCCAGTTTCTCAACGCATTATAAGTACAGACAAATGAAAGATCAATAGTGCTGTCAGCAGGAGACTGACTGAGACAAAGGCAGGGTGATCAGTCATCAGAGGGCTGGAGACCTTGGCACACCGGTGCCAGTGCCAGCACAGGCGATTCCAGGCTTGTTCGAAGACAGCTACACGAGCTGTATTTGATCCCGATAACGATGAGAGTCTTATTGATGCCACACCACCATGAACATCAGCACCTACAGCATATATAGGAGGTGGGCGTTCTGCAGATCTGTAGCCAGGCGACGCTCTACAGCTACAAACCTCACACTGAATGTTTATAAAGACAAAAGAAGACACTATTTATTCACAGAATTGCAGGCCTCATGACCTAGATTACATACATGTTTAAGTGAAGGTAAAGAATAAAACTCGGCAGGCTGAGTTGCAAAGTCCACAAAGTCAAGCAAGATATGCCTGACCGTGAGGTTCTCGTCACACCCAACACACCCTCGCCCTTAAAAAGGATATATTATGAATGTGTATACAATGTATGGCCCAGGCTATGCGGCATCAGCGCAGGACAGTTTCGTTCTGACGACAATATACACATGACAAGGGTGTGAAACCAATTATGGACGGAACATGATGCAATGTATTATGAACTTCCGGTTCCCATTTTGCTGGACGTAGCGATTTAATATACGAATTTATGTTATGCTTAGAATCGCTATATGGAACGAGCATTGATGTTATAGAAGAACTATGAGCAGACTTGGCTGCTGCCTCAGCTAAATCATTGCCCTTCAACTTGATTAAGATTACATTTTGTAAACGATTCATATTAACATTTTCATTATAACGCAATTGCTGAATATTTAACTTGTATGACAAACATCTGAATGTGCATAATGCATCTTTATAAGATTTAATTCAATGATATACTAGTAAGCTTGTGTTGTTATTACCGTATATCGATTTATATGAAACTCTAAGAAGTTTGCACATGTTTGTGATTTTCGTATGGAAATCTTGTGACATAATATATCTGTACAACGTTGTTTAAATATGTTTACAAAGGTCTGATATTGTAACTAAATGCACGTAGATGTTTACAAAGGTCTGATATTGTAACTGAATGCACGTAGATGTTTACAAAGGTCTGATATTGTAACTGAATGCATGTAGATGTTTACAAGGGTCTGATATTGTAACTGAATGCATGTAGATGTTTACAAAGGTCTGATATTGTAACTGAATGCATGTATATGTTTACAAGGGTCTGATATTGTAACTGAATGAATGTAGATGTTTACAAAGGTCTGATATTGTAACTGAATGCATGTAGATGTTTACAAAGGTCTGATATTGTAACTGAATGCATGTATATGTTACAAGGGTCTGATATTGTAACTGAATGCATGTAGATGTTTACAAAGGTCTGATATTCTAACTGAATGCATGTAGATGTTTACAAAGGTCTGATATTGTAACTGAATGCATGTAGATGTTTACAAGGGTCTGATATGTAACTGAGTGCATGTAGATGTTTACAAAGGTCTGATATTTAACTAAATGCATGTCGATGTTTCCAGATATCGACTGTGTCTTGCATGCAGGTGTGTCTTTTTCTCCCATACAATAAACATCGCTATCATCCCTTGAATTATGTATAAAAATTAATACACTCAAAATGGCAAATGCATATTTGTAGCTATATTTAATTATGCATCTGATGTGTGTAGAACATGACTACATAGAGCCCAACATTTCTTTGTAAGTGGACTAATCTTGGATATTAAAATATAATAAAATCAAATTATAAGTACGAGTACATGTATCAATCGGACGTAAACATGCAGATAATTACAAATAATTGACTAACATGTTACCGGCTTCCAACACTAAGGAAGTAACACTTCCTGATAGATGCACCCCTAGTTTGGATTAATTTAGTGAGGTTTCTCACTATTGGAATACAACATTATAATTCACATTTAATTAGCAATGCATCATGCGGCTTCACGAACTAATTCAACAACAATGACAGTATTGTTTCTGACACTGTAATTATAATAGTATTCTCATTCTAATACTCCATAGTGGTAACAATAAATCATGTTCATACATTTGTATTATTCTGCAGGGGTCGATATGGAATCTATTTCAGATTGAAAATTAAATATCTCAAAAGACACAGCCACAGTGTTAGCACTCGTGTAGAGGATGTCAACGTGAACTGGAACTACGTTAGTCTAATGTCATGTCACATATCATCTCCAGCCACTGCTCAACTTGAACTGGTTATTAGTGTGTGTTTTTTAATAGATATGCATTAGTAAAAAATTACGATGGTTGAACAACTATCAGCTGCAACTGTGGCAGTTCGTCCTCTTCAACATGGATGGATTCCCCAGCATGATTGATTTGCTTGTACGAGCACTAATAATAAGCGGTCAGTCGTCGTAGGACCAGCGAGGTCATTCTGAAGGTATCGGATTTGTTCAGCCGAGGTGTTCAAGTACTTCCAACAATTTATTATGAACAAAATGCGCATGTCAAACCGGAAGGGGAAATTAAAAATATAAATAACTGTGATGGCGGAGTTCATTGTTTCGTAGATTAGTTGTGCAGACTCAGCAGCTGCGCAGTAATAGAAAACCTCAATTTCCTAATATATTAGTGCTGAAAAGAAATGAGCATGTCGATGTTTATATGATTAGCGATATATAACTACATATGTACCCAATTGCTAGGCGTAATCTAGTTAAAAATCTGACGATGCAA
Organism: Lepetodrilus elevatus; assembly: GCA_034780755.1. Classification (NCBI taxonomy): domain Eukaryota; kingdom Metazoa; phylum Mollusca; class Gastropoda; order Lepetellida; family Lepetodrilidae; genus Lepetodrilus; species Lepetodrilus elevatus. Next base: position 10,512 of record JAVCKZ010047607.1, read on the forward strand.
TATAGCAAGCGAGACCAAGGAGTAGCAATACATATGTATCATATATATGTATATATACATATATATATATATATGTATCATATACATATGTATACATATATATATATATAAGCTATAGCTTTCAGATTGAGTCGTGGTCACCAAACGTACTCGCATCGGTTTCCTCGCCCCGGACCCCTCGCACCGGTCCTCTCGCACCGGTCCCCTCGCATCGGTCCCCTCGCCCCGGACCCCTCGCACTGGTCCTCTCGCACCGGTCCCCTCGCATCGGACCCCTCGCCCCGGACCCTCGTACCGGTCCTCTCGCACCGGTCCCCTCGCATCGGTCCCCTCGCCCCGGACCCCTCGTACCGGTCCTCTCGCACCGGTCCCCTCGCATCGGCCCCCTCGCATCGGACCCCTCGTACCGGTCCGTGCAGGCATAGAGGCCAGAGTATCATCACACGAATCGCCTGCAAAAGTATTACATCACGGATTTCTATAAATTATATTCGTTGTCATATTTCGACTGGATAAATTAAAGTTGTATTTTCGACCTGAATATTGGTTGTGATGAGAGACACTTCTATAGTATGTACATTGAATATTTCATAATCGACATCAGGCATGATTCGTATGGATATTTGAACTATAGTTTAAGTAATTATATTCAAGTAGATTACATAGCTATGATACAAATATGTGACTGTAGAGATGAAGATGTTACTTAAATAGATGAAGCAAATACAGGTGGTCTATGGATTTGAAATTAATCAAGAACAATGATACAATAGGACATTAGTGAATGTTGATAGGCATTTAATAGTTGATAATAGTTCAATATTAAGATAAGAAAAAGTGGGTAGTACCAGCAGATTTATATTCAAAGTTGTGCATAGAGTTATTCAGTTTGGCTAAATAAAGCTCTAAAGCACTATCTACTTTTAAAAAGGCATGTAATGACAGCTGATATAATGAATTGTCTTTATTCCCTCCAAAATAATTGAGAGTATAATGTTGTATTCATTAAATTTAATTTGTTTAGGGACAAAGCTGTTTAACTTAGATTCTAATTTGTTCCAAAAGATTTTGAGGGGGTCACACTTTACAAATAAGTGAATTAGACAGTTAATAATAGTGTGTTCAGGTTAGATAGTAACCTAGTGAGTTCCACATGACATTGTATTACACGAATCTCAGCTAATAATGAGTATACTTTCAGTAATTGGATATACTAGTATATGTATATATTCAGCGGCATCAGCATCTTTGAAGCTGCTTTGTTTTACAAATCAATATTTGCTCAGTGTCAAGGTGAGTTTTCAAGGTGTTTCCATAAATCAAGTGGGCGGAGCGACAGCCCTCTCTGCGTAAGGTTAATTGCATTAAAATTCGTAATAACGTTTGAACAATTAAGATATACTCCTTTTTTTATATATTCATGTATATGACAGTTATGTATTCGTACATGGAAGCACAGTCGGGGGGGGCTATTCTCAAAACGTTCTTACGATCGTATGACAAACTTAGCGATTCTAATAGTATGGCTACGAACTGTTCTTGGGCTAAGAAGTTCGTAAGTAGGTTTAGAGAACAGACCCCCTGATATTAATGCTTTCCTTCTGTGAGCCTACTATCTAAATTGTCAGTTTATCATCATAATCACATCATTCCAATGATAATGTTTTCTATGAGAACCGAGCTTAACCACAGGTTTGGCGCGCACATCGACTGAGTCGCATTATTGTAGATGACCAGTAGACATATAAATAGCCAGAGGTCATTTAGTTGTCTGGGCTTTTGCCTCATACAGGCCATTATCGTCTTTGACGTACCTGGTCCGAACACTTAATTTCTAACGACCAGTGGTTGGGTAGTAAATCGTTTAGTTTAGAATCAGGACTGACTAGGGAACCAGAAGGTCACGGTTCCACTTTGCTTAGACCAAGAAAGACGTTCCATTATTTATAGAGAGGTTTCGCAACACTACGGTTACCATTGCGGATACGGTTAGGCCATCAGTTTGTGCGTAGTATTAGTGGCGTCAAAGACTCGCCCGACGTGTAGTTTCCCCGTTTCTGACCGTCCGGGTGTGTGTAAAATGTATGACCTATGCAGCATCGTCGCAGGACAGTTTCGTCCTTACGACAATATATACCTGACAAGTGTGTGAAACCAATCATGGGTTGAAAATGATACAGTTTATTATGAACTTCCGTATCCGATTTGGCTTGACGTAGCGATTTAATATACGAATTTATGTTATGCCTAGAATCGCTATATGGTATGGGCATTATTGTTGTAGAAGAACGAGATATATGGCATAACAGGTTTCAGAACAGTTCACACCTATGTTATACAGTTACCTGTGTATTAAGATCAATATTGGGTTCATAGTATGATTAGTCTCTGAATTATTATATTTTGAACATGGTGGGGATGCATCTAAATATATACTGTATATGTATACTATTGCATAATACCATTAAGAACCATTATCATCCAAGATGGCGACAGGTGCAAGACAAAACCCGTGGGATAAACTCTACAGCAGCACGTCTCACAAAGACTGTTCATATATCTAGTACATATACGTAATATATAAGACCATATATCTAGTACATATACGTAATATATAAGACCATCTACGTGAACAAGACTCAGTATCACTATGGCTGGAGGAACAGCAAGGGGACGAGAAATGGTGCATCCACGACCTCGGAGTTCTAGTGAGAAGAGAAAACCATCCGCTTCCCCCGACAATGCACTGCCCATAAAATCAACAAAGGAACTATCAAGATCTAGTCAGAACAACCCTCTGTCATCGTTGTTCTTCTTCAAGGCAGCTACACTAGGTGTAGAAAACCAATTTTCAACGGAATATGAAAGTACCAGCACAGATGAAAACCATACACAGCCACCGGAGGATATGAACACTGACAACGCTACACCCGAATCTCCGCCATACATTGCTACACTGTGTGACTTCATAAACGATGCCTCTACAGATTTCATTACGGATACACTTTTAAATGTGCTAATGGTACCTGCGCTACAGAAGAAAGTTCAAGATCTCTTCATGCACATGGCAACAGATCTAATTACGGATAATTTCAAGAATATTTGTCAATCCACTAAAGGAAATGTTGAGTGCACTAGAAAAAGAAGTAACTCCCTTAAAAGCAGAACTACGGACTGAACTCAACGTAACGACCGACGAACTGGAACAGTACAGCAGACGAAGTTCCATCAGAATCAGCGGCCTCAAAGAAGATCGAGATGAACAACTTGAAGCTGATGTTGGCCGAATGCTGATGAGTATTCAGCTACACTCAAGGACAGCGACTTAGATCGATGCCACAGAACAGGAAAAGTCATACCCGGTAAGAGCAGACAAGTTATTGTCAAGTTTGTCAGCTACTACCACCGAAATGCTGTCATCAGAAACCGGAGAAAGTTGAAGGAGACCAGGAGTAATGTCTACATCAATGAGGATCTAACTCATACAAGAAGCAAGCTTTTTTACCAACAATAATTGACACGATGCAGTATGAATAGCTTTAAATTCGCAGGACCCCTGAGATTGTTTTGAACTTTTCAAAACAATCGTATTGGACTGCGGTTGTGGCCGATCTAATAGGAAAGTGACAGAGAACTAATACGAAGTAATTCGAATCAATACGATGATGCACGATGCGCGACGAATGTCTGTTCGTATTAGTTCGCAGCCAAAAGTCGCCACAGTGGGACCTAAGCATAAGGCATAACAATTCTCATCATCGCGTCCGCATTGCATCTCATCGCGTCCGTACTGCTTTTTATTGCAGTATTGTCAACGCATTGCATCGTATTGCATCCTATCAGTTTGAATCCTATCAGTTCGTGTCCAGTTCTTATTGATTCGCACATATATCATCGCACCGCATCATATTAATTATGTCTTGAGGTAGAACCTATGCGTACCCCGATTGTTTTAAAACAAAATATCGCCACCATTCGCTTGCCAATCCATTCTTCCTTATTCGTATTGATTCCCAAAGCTATTCGTCACAATGGGACCTAGGATTAAATTGACGAAAGTACCCATATTTTATGGAGTACATTTTCTTATGGGTATTTTAATACCAACATGCATCGATATGTACATTAACATATGAGTAAAAACATAACACGAGGGCTGTAACTAATTACCTAATTCTTCAGATAGTTCCAATGGCTGGGCGGAGACATAGTTAATGTATATACATGTAGCTTGCTTATACGTCGTAGCATATACGCACAGCATTGGAGATTTACATCTTCAAAGCAATTTAGACATCCACCATTGCAGAAAAGTGCAAGAAGCACATTATCGAACAAACGCCAGGACACATGAAAGAGTGGTGGGAATAGAGAGTCACCTTGTCAAATCATATATTAATTTGAAAGGAGGGGGGGGGTGGGTACATATATTTCTTTATGAGGTTTCAAAATGTATTGTGACAAGTATTATTATATGCGTGTGTTTACTAGGCTTGGTAATGACAGAGGTGTAAGACCACGGTGTATTCACTCTTCATTTGTAAGAGCCGCCATTGATTGTACACCAGTCCACTCCATCACCTCCTGATTAATCTGGTTATACACGACAGCCTCTCAATTTACTCAATTAGTTCCTGGCTTTGACATAAACATGACGGATACTACTGTCTCATTGCTGCTACCTTCTTCTATAAGTAGTCCAGCAATGTCTGCCACCATCAGTCTCCACCAACTCACCAAGACGAACAGCAGAACGTGTTTAATAAACACATGATGAAAAACGTTCAAATACTTCTGAATAAGATTTCTTGACAATAACCGGTCGTAGTCTGGCAATGTGATTTGGCGGGTGATACTGGCAACCCATCCCAACACGGCGGCGATGTCATACAGCACCGTGACATTGAGACGTATTGCGTCTTGATTAGACCTTCAGTCTGGCACTGCTCTGGGTGCATCAGCGGTAGGATGCACTACGTCATTGTATGCTAGTAGAATGGCAACCATCCAGGCATCCTCTCCACATGTTATCTCTAACCATGGATATTATAGCTTCATTTGCCATCCACGATGGATGTAAATTACTAGTATCTATATAATTTATTACATAATGTATTATTACAGAAGGGGACAAATTGCATCTCACAGATAGGCCTCTACCTTCTAGCTGCTACCCCCGCCATATACATTTAGGGTGGTGTTCCATTGACAGTCTTGTACGCACATTCTGGACAGCCGCCTCTCCAGAATGAGCGCCAAACACTGTCAATGCAACACCACCTAGATCTACCCCCCACAGTGGTGCAATAAGGATCCGTAGGATCTGCAGCACACCTGAGTGGGCAGACAAACAACTGGATTTGTCTGAAGCTTACCTCAAGAAATGCGGTTACAAGGAGAAAATCATTCTAGATATGTTTGACAAAGCCAAAGTTATTCCTAGGAATGAACCATTGCAATACAAACAGCCTCAATCTCGGGATCGTAAAGTTATACCATGTCTTGCCAGGAACATATCAAGATGTATTCACTGGTATTGTAACTGTATCAGTAGTCCAAGACAGAGTTATGTCCCTTAATCAATGCCACCGTTGCCACGCGAACTTGCCCAAGAAGACCGGTTTATGATTAATTTGATCCCTGTATTATGAAGTCATATCATGTGTTTAATTGCCGGTAGAATATAATTTACATCTACTGCCACTATAACCATCTTACTGACACATATGTGTATATAAAAACATTAATGACAAATAACTTTGAAATTAAACTTCGTCGCGTATGGGTGTAACTTTTCCAGCAGCGAGGTAAATGGATTATATGGGATTTACTTTTGCATCGACACTGGTTGTATAATATCATCTTTATCGGTTCCAAATTGTGACGCATAATTTAATTTAATTTATTGGACGAAACATGAAGGAATTAACTCTTTGTCAGTTGTTTTCTGTGATTTGTAAGCCGGAGTAGAGAAATCTCCCATTGTCATTGATCCGCCGTCGGTCAGTCAGGCCTCAGACCTCACTATTTAGTACAAACGCTAAAATGCATAACAAATATTGCTGGATGGTTTCATCCTTCTTCGGGACACATTTGCTGAAATGTAAAGGGTACAAACATCTGTGACTTTTCCGGCTATTGCTAAGGTAAACAAGGTAATGGTCATTGCCGACCAATTTACACTCCTGACTGGTGACCTTGACACATGTAATGCGGAAAAAGATAGAGCCAGAGCACATTTTACTGCAGACTATGGATACATGAAGCTGTCCTTCAGACACTATGAAGTCTTATCTGTCATTCTAGATACAAAAATGTGGCAAAAACAGTACCTGCAAGCAAAATACAGCTCATAATAGGAAAGCACTATGTTTTCCTACGTCACTTCCGCAAGTAGACGTAGAGGGAGGTAATCGTGGTCTGAGGCCTATCAGGGATCGTGTCTCTAAAGTGTTAATTTAACTTTGAAGTACAAATGAAGGTAGTCATTTTCAAAGAATAAATACGATTTTTATTGTTGAGATTTGTTATACCGGTATCCCATTTTAACCATATCTACATGTTTTGGGGTATCAGTAAATTAAATGTAAAGCTATTTAGAAAACATGTCAATCTACCGTGGATTTCTCTATCAGCTGTCTATGGAAGACGTGTTGAAGAGTGACTACAGATAGTAATCAAGGGCGATAACTATGTTGATGGACCATTATATCTTGATATGTAATGACTTAATGCTGTATGCACACTGAAGAAGTTCGTGAAGGAACGAAACGTTGTCTTATAAATAATGATGGTTTACAATAGTTTACAATAGTTTACAATAGTTTATAAAGTTCTAGGATATATTATTACACGGATGCGACTTGTTGTCATTCTCTGTAACCAATGTTTGAATCTCAGTGGGAATAAGCATTTGAGCATACTAGTAGTTGCTTGAAAGACGACAGATCGGATTCGAACCTAGTGATGCGTGGGGTGTCAATACACGGCAGTCCTCATGATGGCGCATGCGCATGCTTCCATAAATTCCCCTCGGCGTTGCGGCACTACTGGCGCTGTGATGTTCATTACTGTCATTGATGTTGTAGCAGTGGTGGAGGTGGCGTGTCCCTCAGCTCTGTCAGTAAGATGGCGGCAATGTTCATGTCTCCTCCAGCGCATGGCCAGGCGGCATAGCAGTGATGGGGGACTCCCGGTTATTAAGTCTCCTGGCCAAGTGTCGTCCATAAACTAGTTTTACATGGTGCCAACGATGGTACTATTTCGTCCATAAATATATTGATGTCGTGCTAGTAATTGTTGGTAACCGCTATTGATATGATAACTGATAGCAGGTGTCGCGGATGTACTTTCCATGTACTGCTGTTGGTGCGATGGGAGGGACATATATCGCATGTTAGTTTCTCCCCTGAGCAATCGTATGCTGCGTACTCACACTCATGTCTTTCATTTGGAGTTCGTGCCTTCAAAGCGCCCAGATATGTTACTATTATTGCCCATTATGGATGTCTGCACCAGAACTAATTTCCTTTCACTGAGACAATTCATGTTGCGCTGTCGACAATACAAATAATTATGGAATAATATGATGCTGTGTAATACATTTGCACCTACAAATAACTTACATGCCAAGCATTCTTCTGCTAGATGCATTTATTGCAAATGGAATTAGCTTATGCTGCTGTGTAGTCGTCACGAGTAATAATGATATGCTTCATCAGTTCATGGCATGTATTGAATATGAATGTATGCACATGACCAGTATACTTGATGAAACTGATATTTATTCCGGTCGTCGTATCCCATAGTAATCAAGGGATAGACTATGAAGTAGAACGAATACGGTATATAGTATGCATATAGTTCATGAGTGTTATACAACTGAGAACAAATCTGATTGGATCTTGATGAAAGTTCTACAGTCCATTGGAATATTGGAATTTAAATTAGCCAAATCATGACCACAGTTTACGACGCCCAAACCGTTTCTGACCACACACACACACACACACACACAATACAGTGCATTTCAACACATCCAAGCTTCACTGTACTTCATACGATCTGTTACAATGTTATTAGAAACAAATGCAACTGTGAGTTCTTGCTGTTGATCTGTTCGCTATATGACATATTATTAACAATGACTCGGATTTCTTAGGTAGATATATAGAGAATCTCTACCGAGTGTCTTTTGATATCAATGTTATCCTACAAGTTGATAAAAGTAACGTAAATACGAGGCTTTGCCGAGTATTTACATTACTTTTATCAACGAGTATGATAACAACGATATCAAAACACACGAGGGTGA
>JAVCKZ010047618.1:0-18808 GCA_034780755.1 Lepetodrilus elevatus
TGTGTGTGTGTGTGTGTGTGTGTGTGTGTGTGTGTGTGTGTGTGTGTGTGTGTGTGTGTGTAAGAGAGAGAGAGAGAGAGAGTTTGTGTTGCAATCTGAAAGTGTGCTGTGTGGAATATGCATAGTCCACAAAGATATAGTAATTTCTGTTCTTAAGCGTCGCTTCCAATTCTTGAATTAATGTTACCTATTTCACCAGTTTAATATCAATAGAAATGAAAATTTAACTTTCCACCTTACATGGAAGTTAGACTGGGTGGTTCCATTGACTTCCATTGTATCGTTTTATTTAGAGACAATACATACTGCTTCACATATTTTCTTGTAGTTTACTAACTTTCACTTGTCTTCATTTCATTTCCTTTAGGAACTAGATAGGTCCCCTTGAATGCTTCTCAAACTGTATACGGTAATTACGATGCATAAGCAAGTTATGACAAAGAACAACATATAAGATTCAAATCAATTTAATATGGTTAGCAATAGTTTAAGGGTATGAGTTCTAACAATATGCCATCTCACACAAGTTTCCCTCAACACTAAATAACTGCCGTTAATTCCGAGGATTGACACCTAGACAAATCAGTATGCAGAACATTTACTTACAACTTCCATGGTTATATTATAACAGTAGGATAATGATAAAGGAGTCGATTTATGCTGTAAATGGTGGAGTTTCAATGATATTGCGATAGTAATGTGTCTGTCTGTGGAACATTACATTCGACTATGTGCGTATAATATGATCCAGATGTTAACAAGTACCTGGTGCTAGCGTAGCTACAATAGAAATGTAATCCATTGATATTCGAGACCGTTCTGTGAGCACCATGACATAATTACAAATTTTAGTGATATCGAGATATGGACTAGAGTACCACAGGGTAACGTTGTATTTAGAAGTGTCCTGTTACATATTATATAATATCCTCGAAAATAGTATTACTATAGATAACATACATTTCATATTATTACTATAGACAACGGACGTTTCCTATGTATAATACAACTGAATTTACCTTAGTGAGAAAATCCAAAAATAAGTTGTGGGGGAAAATGTCTTTACATTTAATTTTTACAAATAGTTCAGTTTAAATCCTTACGATTCATAAAAGTCATATTCAAGGAATGCAATGAATATACATATGATTTCATGTTAAGATCACCAGAAGTAATTTAAATCCCAGATTGGTGGTAATGGATTTATGGGGTGTAGATACAACTACCATTACAACATAATATGACACTAGTATCTCTTCCTCCTGGAACATCCATATTGTTATAAATCAACAGAAGTACACATCGGTATTACATTCTGTAAATAGTCAGTCACCTGCAAGCCAATGCTGTGTTCACCCAGGGCAATAGTGAATGCAAGGTCTGAACACAAAATGCTAGCCATCCAGCGAATGCCCCCATCACGCTAACTTGTCCCACACCGCACCAATCATCACTATAATGGCATTCACGCATTGATTGCAATGAAGTATCAAAATGTTTACTCATTGACTTCATTACCATAGTCGCCAACTACAGTTTGTACAGTTGTCATCATAATCCTGGTATCGAAAACATGTTGACTCAAGGCGAAAGTTGACAACTGAAAGACGAGTGGAAACCATTTGTTGTACATACCACAGGGAAAAGGCGAAAGTGTGTGTGTATATTCAGCGGTATGTACTTCTCGTAGGCATGTACGCAAACTTGGCTTTAGCAGGCGGAGGCGCACTTGAAAACGTAGATTCAACTTTGGAGGTGATGTCGCCAAAGTTTCCAACACGAGACATGAGTATTGGCTCGTCTCCAGCGTTGAAGGCGTACGTTGTCATCACGCCCTCGTCCACTTCCTTGATCTTCAGCGGAGGCTGCGCCTTGTATTCTCGTATGTTCTGGTGAATACTGAACATCTCCTCTATATTACACTCCGCCTTGGCTTGTTTGATGGTGGTCATGTTGCTCTTGACGTCCTTGAGCCGACTGGCCAGCTGTTCCGCCTTTTCGTCCAGCCTCTTCTTCTCTTTGTTGACTTCATTCTCCGCGATGCTCTCCACCTCTCGCTCACGTTCCTCTAACTGTTCCTTGAGCCTCGCGAAGCTCTCGTGTATGGACTTCAGCAGCTCAGACCGTCCATGTTCCAGCTTCTTTATAGCAACGTCCAAGCCCTCCTGCTTCTTCTCCAGAACCGTTGATTCGCTTTCCATCTCGGTGATAGCCGTGTCTATAAGTGGTGTGTATTTACCCAAAGCGTCATTCAAGTCCATCACAAGGTGACCATCCTGTTCCTTGTGGTCGAGGATGGTGCAGTCATGACACACCGGCTGGATGCAAGGCTCGCAGAAGAAGTTCAGAGCGTGGTTCTTGTGCTTGGAACAAAAGCTGACCGTGTAGCGATCTGTGGTTTTGACGAAGTCCAACAGTTGGATGATCCTGTGGTCTGTGGGCAGAGTCTTGACGTTCTCCTCGGTGGTGACGAAGTTTCCTCGGCAGGTAGGACAGTGAATGCTGACGGCAGAGGGGATGCACCTGACAGACGGAGCGAGACTCAGCCGACAGTCCACCTCAGTCTTAAAGAGCTGCTTGATGCAGGGCAGGCAGAAGGAGTGGTGGCAAGGAAGGAGTTTGGGAGTTCTCAGAGGGTTGGCGAACGACTCGTGGCAAACACTGCAGAGTAAGAAGGTTTTCTCAAAGCTGTCCTCGTCCAACACCATAGAGCGCTTCTTCACTGATATAGCGGTACTTCTGTTGACATCTTTCCGAAAGGTTACACCTGCAAGAAAAGAACAAGTTATAGTGTTGGAAGCCAAATTTGAAGTATTTATTTTTTAATAAGCCGTGATGTCAGCGCATTCAACAGACTACTATATGGTGACCTAATGCACATGGTATACCTGGATCGACTCTGAAATAACTTCATTCCACCCACAGTAATGACGAATGTATGTGTGCATACGTTCTGAACTCATAGATGGAAATACACATAACTGTACAAGTATATAATCACAGTCAAACAATCTTCATTACGTGTATCCATTTTCCACTGCCTCATTATAGTTATTATCTAGGTGGTTTTTTTTATCCTATTGCATTCTACGTATCTATATTTCACCCATTCAGTTTGAAATATTCAAGTATAATCTCATTTATATAACAAGAAATAATGTACTGAATGAAAACGTAAGCCGTATGACCAGACTTGACACTGTGTAATTAGATTGTTACTGGGAGTTTATTCTATGTGGTCGTTACCTTAACTAACAAGCGTGGTAAATGACTCGGGGGTGGTAATCACACATTCCTGTGTTTGTCTGAAGGCTTTAGTAGAATCCTAACACTATAATTAGAGTCCAAATCAACTTCAGAAACAGGAAAAGTTAAAACCCCGTTTGAATGGCCATTGTAGTATCTGTGTTTGCAGGTGGTATAGGTCAAATGTGTTTTATCTTAGATAACTATTCTAAAGTGTGTTACTTGTATACCTAGATGACATACCTTCTCAAAGGTAGTTGTTATGGGCGAATAGGTAATATGTTTATGATCGTAGTATAAAGGACCATGCTGATTCTGATATTCGAACCAGAGCTAGATGTCTGAATAGTGAGTCTAATACAAATGGGAAACTTCTCTTGAGGGGACAATTGGAAACATTTCACAAATGGCCACCATAATTTAATACTCTAAATACAGGTACCGATGTTATATTTAGACATAGGTCATATATCTTCTCAAAATTAGGTGTAGTGCTTGTAGTATAGGTAATATATTGTTGATCGTATGGTCATACTCTAAATCAGGTGCGTTTATACCTAGATCATACATTACATCTTCTCAAAATTAGTTTTTGTGGTGCATGCGGTATAGGTAGTATTTTTCTGGTCGTATGTTCATACTCTAAATATGGTACCTTTAATCTTAGATCCCATTATGTTCTCAAAGTAAGTGTTTTAATTATATACTAGTAATTCACACATTCCTCACCTTCTGTTATTTTCTTCGTGACTACCGGTACAGGCTCGGGTTCAAGCTTCTTTTCCTCTTTAGCAACTCCGGCCATCATCTAGTATGCAGGGCCCTGGCCTTTCCTGCAAGTACACACCAACACGTTATCATAGTATCATCAACATGCGCACACGTTCTAGGGCGGGGATGATTTACTTGATAATGCATGCAGTCTCGCAGCAGTCTGTCGATCATCAGTATTCCTATTGACAGGTTGCAGATTAAATGCTTACAGGCAAGATGAGCAATGGTTGGGCAAAAAACATTGTGATTATCTTTCCTCATATTTCTTGTCAGGGTTTTCCGTATAGTATAATTTCAATAGGGTTTTGTTTATGATTTCGGAATATAGAATTACCAGGCCCCCAGATTACGAAGCTTTCCTGAGTACTAGTCCATGTTCACTCAGAGTTTTGTTCATAAAACGTCATGTAAATTATGACCTTGAGCATGAAATCGTACTTGGAAAGTTTTGAAAACGTTGCGCAGATATTCAGCCAGGTACGAGACATGCAGCCACTAAATTGAATTAAATTAGGTCAGTTTGAAATTCTGTACGCTCCCCACACAGCTCAAGTCGAGGGAAGCCTGTATACAGTAATGGCGGGTGTTGTTAGACTTTATTGTGCATGGTGGAACATAATACCCTCTACTTGGCGTCATTGCTTTAGTTCACTATCCCACTGTATATAATATACATAATAATAGAGACTAGTAGCCTGACATTTATGTATAAAGACATGCATTTGAAGGTAATTTATTGGACGTAATATGTACACAAACATGGAGGAACATTAATGTTATTAGAAGCAGTTAAATATGATACCCGAGCTCTCTGAAATCCAATATACGCGGGTATTGTCTGATGAGAAACAGTAGGAAACAATTAACAATGCACGGCTAATTGCCCATGATCTGTATTGGCAAATATCAAACAGAATCGTTATCTCTATATGAAATACATATGGATTGTTGCCCACCGATCGTCTAAAATCAATCTCGATCCAATGCATATTTGAAAGTTCAGCAATATTGAACTGGCATGTCTGCAATGACACCAGTAGCTAGGTGTTGTCCGGATTTCTTCTGGAGGCGGTATAGAGAGGGCTCCAGACAACTGACATGTTCACAAACACCAATGATTTATCAGTCCAACATGCATGTAGGATGTAGGCCCTATAATACCATAGTAAACATTCACCCACATACTATTATGAAATCAGCCCATGATTTAAGACGTCGAACCACGCAGTGGTACTTGACAGTCATACTATTCAATACATCGTCGTGTTAATGCCTATTTTAAAGTGCGATATGCTAATGTTTGCATACTTACTTCACGTGCATGACATACCTAGCCTTCGTGGAAACACAACTAGGCATATCTGCTGCCTGTCCTGTAACTGTATGTGTACTTCCCCCGCTTATACATAAACTATGTTCTGTATACCTGGGGTGTGACAGTGAACATAGGTTTGTGTAGTCACGTGTTGAATAATTGCCCTTACATTACCTGCTTACAAAAGCCGAGTCTATAATATAATGAATAAAGCGTGGGGGCATTTACCCGGCATAGTTACAACCCTCCATTCCTTCTCTCTCAATCTCACTCCTTTTTATTTCACCTCTCACTTTCTCTCCCGCCTTACCACTCTCTCTCCCTCCATCATTCCCTTTCTCTGTCTCTCCCAGCTATACTCTCTCTCCCTCTCTCTTTCTCTGTCTCTCTCTCCCTCTATCCCTCTCTCCCTCTGTCTCTCTCTCAATACCTTTCATGGTGTACCCGGTATGTTGTATGTCCAACATATACACAACCCACCAACATTAGTCACCAGAGGGCAGAGTATTAAGTATGAAGTTATATATCCTTATCTCAAACTACCTAAATAACATTTGGAAACATCGAAGGAGTCCAAATGACTGTAGGACAATTGAAACCGTAATATCCTACCTGTCAAGTTCCGAATTGTGTTTCAGCAGGAAGTTTCGCAACCACTCTCCCATCTACATGTACATTGTCTAACACTCCTTATATTTACACACGCCTAGTCTGGGTATACCACGGAAGGTATTCTGTTTTTATGGTGTACAGTTAGCCGACTGTACCCTAGATGGCATGTTTGGATAGCTAGTGATTGGTTTACCTTGGTTTTAAACTCGTCTTCGGTATAGTTTAACATAGGATGGTGAAATTGTGACTTTATACTAGACGTCATGTTGAAGTATGGAGGTTAAACATAGCCTGTATATGCCAAGTAGATGTATATAATACGCATATGCATGTCTGACAGATATGTCGCTAGAACTACATATTAAAATATATATATACCACGGGCATGTTTTATTGCCCTGCATATCCGCTGATAATAATTATATATGTGAATTATACTGCAAACTGTATATTTATGATCATACTTTAATGTATCTTTCAATATCCTTATCTAAGAGCAAACAAACCCTAGCAGATATATGACTTATTTAAATCAGATTCTAAAAGATTCTTAATTTTACAGTAAACAGTGAAAAGTAGAAAAATGGCTTTGCAACTAGCGAATTCCATCGAGAATTTCGTCGCAGGGGTCAGACAAGTTTGTTTATTGGGACGCGTACTGATACTTGAGTGCACATGAAAGTCGATGATATTTTGGACACGATAACCAGGTCATTGAATATCCTCCATGGAGAAGCTAATCCACCTACATAGTTAATGGCACATTGGCCGGGTTGTATTGATGTATACTTTTATTATGACACGGATGTTTATCGCCTTTGTGCGTCCTATTGATCAGTGTTGATGCGTGTATGCGCCCGCGGGGAGAACTATACTAGTATACCTACAGACAGTATACCTATTATATTGTACTATGTCTACCTTCCACCAATGACGATCAAATGTAGTAATGACCTAGCAGCACCAATGACGAGTCAAAAGGTCTGTAAAAATACTAAGCTGTTCTACTATTTTATCTAAGAGAATTAAACGGAAATTGCTTATATCACTCGCGCAGAAAAACATCGAATACAGATTCAAAAATAATACCTCATCGAACATAATGGTTAACATAAGAAAGGACAAAGTAGTCAATGTCATTACATCCTAACCATAAAGATGAAGGTCGTAATGCGGATCTTTCATCGTCGGGCTGTGACATTTTCAGAAATGTTTCTATAAATTAATGTTCCGTGACGAAGGCTGGAATCGATTTATTTAACACAACTTCACAATGCTATCTTCACTTCTAAAATGCAAATGCCCCGGGCGTATTCTCTGCAGTGGCGCTGTCTGTTAAGGTTTGGGTATGGATCAATTTGTACAATAATAGAAATAATACTAACGTCAATTCAACGTTATTTCAAAATTCAAAATCAAACTGAATAGTCAATGTCGAAGAAACACATGGCGTGCGTTATAATATGATGAAAGGAATATGTCCAATATTATGCATTATGACGAATGTCTGTCCTGTAACTGTTACTAACTCTAAAATGTTAATGAACAATACAATAATAACTGTGAATATTCAGAAAACACGAAGTCTACGTTGAATTGAAGCTATCCATGCATAGGACGAGTATACATTACCTCTGTCATTTCGCTTCCAATGTCTATAAATAAAACTGGTCGTTCAACTATTTATTCTATTGACTCGTTGAAGTTTTAACATGAACTTTTAACATACCACAGTCGTCGATCACGTGACAGTTGTCCTTGGACCCATGACATCATGTACATTCGAACCTAACTTCAGAATGGCTTTGTTTTAAATACAAAAATATTCTCATACACTCCTGTTCGTATATTACCAGCGGCAAATGTAACCGGATTCAAATGATCTATGTATCAGAGGGAAGCCTGACATTTGGAAAACCACAGTATGTTGTGTATTATTTGAATCGAGATAAATACTTGTCACCGTAACTAAGTTAAACAGTGACCACACTCTGTGACAGTGACAGAAGACAATCTACAAATCAATATACTTATTATTAATACGTCATTGGTCAATAACATACCTTTCCTTTCGTCATCTTCCCTAGCTGTGTACAGCTTGCCGCCAAAACTCTCTGACCTGCTATGACCTCCCACAACATGCACAAAACGTCATAATATTCGGCGTACTCATATATCTAACACTGCCGTTCCCACCCATCAACAACAAGGACATCCCCAATTTGATGTCAAGTTGGCATCACGCTACGATGACGACACGAATTGAACCGTGGACAAACACCAGCGAATCACTCCTAAAACACACAGTCCCTGTCAATAGTCTATGAACATTACGCTTTAGGTGGCGATGTTAACATCAAAAAACCCTACCATGATCCTCCAGGACGAACTTGTGTTGAACCAGGAGAAGGAAGACCTTGTTCTATCCTCCCAGTGTCAGTATATATGTTTCTGTCAGTGTAGATCTGCACTCACACTGTGCATAATTATTTCTGTGTTATCCTAACCTAGCCAGCGGTAACGTTGTGGTTTAGTTGACGGGGTATGGTGAGCATTGGCTGTATACTGAAAAGGTTCCCTCGTTATACTGCCTTTCTTTCATGAACAGTTCATAGTCGAGTTCATTCATATGTAGTCATGTTAATATGGATTGCCACGGCATTAGTCTAGTGCATGAAAGAACACCTGTATAGTTTAATTATATATGCATGCACATATATTGTAGTTGAGAGTCTTATAGCGAGAACTACTTCTAATAAGGATAGTTTAAATAGCTTCAACCACAGATTTTAAAAGTAACATATATCGGATGCTTGTACTCTATTACATGTTTACATTTCTAGTTTGAATATATATATATTAATTTGTAATTTCTAGTTTAAAGAAATGTATTAAGTTGTACGATCAATAGTACTCATTAAATGACACCGATGGTGTCCACACTTCCAGCACTGAAGCCGGTCAGTCTACTGTTAGTATGCTATTGACCCCTCGGGTGCAATGCGGAAGTCAATGGAAACAATACAAGTGACCAACTCCTCGTAGTTCCACGGTAAACATCTACATACTATTGATCATGAATAACGCCAGGTATCGCACTGATGTTTGTCGGTAGAGCAAATGCACAGCTGTCATGGTAACGCATTGATGGTCCACTTGGGACAGGACCTGATTGGAGGAACTTTGGTCACGAGACCCGACACGCACGGCCGATTTCGATGAGAACCGTATTGAATATGTCAGTATAGTGCTCTCGTTATGGATGGGGAAATCTATGTAGTAGTCACGCAACAAATTGTCTAGCTAATATACCATTCTGTGAATAATTAACCTTTGATTTACTATTTATTTTAGATGTATGGTTGATCATCACGCAAGAACTGCACAGTGTCTGAATCAGCAGATTTTACATTATTATCGATCGATTCTAAGTAAATATTGATTATTGGAACTTGCTAAAGGTTGAACAAAAGGTCAACAACATCATTGTCTTAAGGGTACTGTTTGAGAAATAATTTATTACTTACCTTTAGGTAAATCACGTAAATGTCTATAGCAAAGACTACCTATGTCAAATAATGGTTGCCCTATGTGCCCGAGTATGCGTAGCCGGTTAGATATTCCCGGTAAAGGTAAACACGTCAGCTTCATCAAAGACATATGACACCTGCGATGTCATCAAATCCTCATCAAATCCTAATGGTCATATCTGAAGGATAACCACTCACCATTGATATTCGGGGTACTTTCACTGACCGCTCCTCTTCCCCAGTCGTACATCCGACTCCCTACCTGTCAATAAGTCTCCGAGAACAACCCTCTATTCCGTAATCAGACCACGATGTCACCGAGACTGGTTTTACAGTTTGACCCTATTCCTCCAAAGTGCTTTTCATGGACGGGTATCGTCCACAGAGGAATGCGATACCCTGTACAAAGGTTCAAACAGACCGTCTCTTCTCGTATTAAGGGCATGAAAGCTCGCTGACAATGACGAGATCGTGGCTTGGTGTGTACGGGTCGTTCACGAGGACATGCTGATGTTGTGAGGTGAACTGTGGTAGAGGAGCGCCACCGTTATACCATTGCAACGTGGTGCGATGCAGACTTGATAAATAGTTAATGCAAGTACAGTACAGTTGTACAATAACTAGGCTATCAGAATAGGTTAGCGCGTCAGCGATGGTGGAATGGAATATTGATGTCTTGTCTGTACATCACTGTGATGATGCTGTTCTTCTACTAATATAGAGTCATGTCCATCCATTTAGAATGGCTTGTTACTTAAATCCAAATCAATACTAGCTATGGTTTTATAAATAAGTAAATATAGGTCAGTTTCCTAATACATACAATATTCATATTAATTATTAGATATTGAAAATAATCAGCCTTCTCCTTTTGTTTCTATAGAGCAATGATGTGGGTGATTGAATGCATCGTATATCGAGTAAATATGTAAACTAAATTTGATAATTGTAACTTGCAGACATGGCCTTACTTATTGACTTATATAATTAGGTGCGCAGCTGTGCGGCCCAAGCTGTTGCAGAAATCGATGTCTGTTTAGTCAAATGTCCCAGAGAATTCAATATGTCGTGTTCCTTCACGGAGCAGACCTGTAAATGGCCTACAGTAGTACAAGACGACGAGGCCTTCCAAGAACAGCAACAGACTGCGTATTTTATTAGGAAAACAACCCTGTCAACTTGGATACAGAAACTATTCGTTATTATAAAGTACCCTGGCATGGTCTGTCTAATATTACCGACAAGTCATGTAACATGATGTATATATCTAACAAAGAAAAACGTTGTTTAATGTCGTTGCAATTAAAGTGTAAATGAAATATAGTTATGCACAAGGTTCAAGGAAGGCCATGGTCTGATGTAATATGATTAACAATGTGTCCAAAAAGAAAAGGAATAATGTTTTTCTAGGAAGTTGAATACAGATCTTTACAAATTTGAAATTGGAGACGTTATGAAATAGCGAACCTTATACGACAAACATCTCAATCTTAATTGGGTTTCTCCTTAAAACTACTGGAGCATTTTATAGCATCGTTCAGTTTAAATGGCCTGAAGGCAGGACTATACTAATGTACATCTGGATACAATGCAAGGATCAACACTGGATTAATGATTCATGTCTGCCAACACCTGGCCATGTCGTTACCTTTATATTTGTTAAATTCTTTAAATAATTCAGAAATCATTGAGTAATAATCTCTCTAAGTTGTGTTATTATATACAATGTAAAAACCAACAAACTCAAACTACAAGCACAGTCACCTGCAATGCAACAATATGTCTGTCCATGCATAGTATAATTGCTAATTTGATAATAGTATTGGTATGCAGAAGTGGATATCTTTAATAGTATCTGGCATAGTTAATAATACTGAATATGCATTGATGTCGTAAATACTGGACAAAGTCCATGATCTATGGCTTATATGATGTTCATCGTAGGACGAGATAATGGTTTTGTCATTATTACTGAAAACATACTGGTACACTGTATATTTAATACTGAATATGGATTGATGTGGTAAATACTGGACAAATACTGCATGTTAATTAATACTAAGAACATACTGGATGCCGATAATACTTCAATAATTACTGCTAGGATGTCAGTAGTAAATTAGGAAATAGAACACAATGATAGACACATCAACTTCAACTTCAAAGCTTGCTTTCAGTAGCCATGCCAAGTTTTAGCAAGCTCAGCAAATATCTTCTTGTTGGTAAGTTTATAAAATGCCAAGGATGCGAAGTTGTGGACACTATGACGTCATGGTATGGTAGGATGTGTCACTGCATGTAAACCATGGATTATAATATACGTGTAAACACATAGTGTTGTTTGTGGACATGGTATTCTAAAGATCATCGATGTGAACTTGGCATAATTGCAATGATGTCAACAGTGCTACATAATGTCCTATGCATTACTTAGCAAACTTGATTAATATAACTAGTCAATAATGATGATATATAACCATCTAAATGTCATTAGTTTCATTGATGACATACTACGCAATACACATATTGGTAATGTATTAGAATTATATTCATATAGTTAAATGAAATTGCTAAGGAATTCAGGCCTATATAAAATGCATGTACATGTATAATACGAGCTCAGAGATTATATGTAGTGGTTGTGTCCAAAGTAAAGTTAGCATGTAATTGGCACGTTTGATCAGATATGGACAGGGATGGAGTCTACGTGGAGGTCTGTGTTACACGCCTGTAGGAATAGCGTAGGGCTATACGATTAACCTCGAGGTCGCGGCTTAGGTGATCTATATATAGCTTAATTAAGTTCATTTTTATCTTTATCTAAATATACCTTGTGTTGTACACCTTATATTTAGGTAAAATATTAAATCAACCTAATTAACAATTTGGCCTTAATTAACACTGTGGCCTTATTTTTACCTTAATAATCCGTATGCTGTACATTTTTAACAGAATGTAAAGTATAATGTAAAGAATCAAGAAAGTTGTCCTAAAATAAATATGCATGCCGTATGCATGTACAAGAATGTTAAATGTCACATTATCTTTCACACTCTTTTCACATTCTAAATACGATGATATAGCCGAATATCAGCAGATGTTTAAAAGTGTTGTTTTTTTAATGTATCAACCTATTCTTGCTGTCTTGGCTAAGGTCAAATACAACGCCAGCGTTTACTTATTGACATAGGGAATACTTCAAGGAGCTTGACATGTGTGCTCCTATTTGGTGATAGGTTATCCTAATAGTCTTAATGAGTGAGATATAAGACGTCTATCCTCTTACTTGTAGTTATTCCAGCACCTGCCCATTGAACATCCTTCTCAGATTTTAATGTTAAAGGGAAACAACTCTAGGTACGATGTGCAAGATGGTTCGTTCTTCATCATGTAATGACAACTAGCAAGCTAACGTTTTTCTGTTTACTTAAAGTGACATTGTATGATTGTAGGCCTATCCAGATGACAAATACACAAGTAATATGATGACAGATTTCAGAGAGGATGATAGTTTGAGGACATTATGAGAAAATGCATTTTAATATTTGATACGGTATCTGGTTCAGAGTCATTGTCTAGCAAATCAAATACGGTGCACAATCTAAGTATTGAAAGCTTGGATCAGTTTCACATTTTTCAGAATCAATATTTTGCATACATATTTCATTACAATGTGATTGTGTGTTTAAAAAGTATGTGTGCTAATTGTCACGAGTGCATGCAATTTACATGATTTATTAATTGATTCAATTAATGAAATTAGTTCATATAAACATTCACTACTTTGAACAAACGTCATCAGGGCCATGATACCCTATGTTATATTGATTCGCTGGTCTTGCCTCAGAAATCGGTGTTATATAGGAGCATGTCAGGTTGACCTGACTTTCTCTTAAAGGCCTATTACTGTATAATAGTGATCCATATCATTAACTTGCATGTGTCCATGTTTTTCATCGCTCTACAGTGTCTACACAATCGATGTCAGAAGGCCGTATTCCCTATGGGTAAATTGGGTATTGCGCTTCTATGTTGCTGCGCTGCTTTTAGATAGGAGCTCGTCTATACACTACTAGAATAGGTTCATTATTGTCTGGTTTTCTCTGCATAATAGAGCATGTACGGTAATTACACGTCCTCGTATCGTGAAGAGATGGCGTAGATTTCTTGAGAGGATGTGAAACACATCTGCTTGGTACTATCGTGTCAGCAATGATACATATCTGATGTGTCTATAGTAACATCTAAGATCCTAAAGATGGTCTACCACAGATACTGGATGAGAGGTATCAGCACTATCAACCTCAAATTCCATTTTATTTGTTTTTAGAATTATTCTCCGTCTTACTCTTGAAGAAGAAATAAAATAGTTTATAGAGGTTGAGATTATTCTACTTTTTTAAAACAAAGCAAAATATGTTTTCCTTGTCAGAGATTATGAATGTCTATTCAACTACATCTTTGCAATCTTTGCAAATGGTTTTATTAAAGGGACAATCAAGAGTGTTTGTTTAGTTCAAAAAGTCATATAGCCTATGTCATGGACTGCATTTACAAAAACAAGTAAAGTATAGTCAATAGTTATCATGTTTAAAATAATACCTGTGTATATAGTTTATGAACATAATTTCCATTCTTCATAAACGAAAATACTAAAACATATTCAACGAGTCCTTTGCTACTCTACTAGCCATATGTCTAAAGTAAAATACGTAAGCACAGCATTATATTATAAGTTTCATTGGCGACTGCAACGTTGTACATAAATATGCAAATGTATGCGCCGTTTTTCAGGTTTGCGATAACGGAAACAATTACTTACATTGAAAGTCATCTGATACTCACTGAAGAGGTTTATGGGGACATGCAGAAACCAACAGGGCATGTTGTCTATCTATCTATGAAGTCACAGCGGCCATGATAGGGGTATTACTAGTATGCCCTTTATTGAAGCATGCATGTACAGTCAAATAGATCTCGGGTCCCAATCTGCTGTGCTCATATAATAAGTGTTCGTGACGTTTGGCTTACGCAGAGATTTGTAAGGTTTATTATCTCATAAAGAAAATGATTAACTGTAAGTAAAAGTCATGCAGAACAGTTGTCAGAGATGACACACCTTTGTCATTGCAACCCGTCCTAAGTTCTGGAGTGTGCACATAGGTGCGTATCTGCCCGGTCATGTACTGACAGTACACAATACACCGTGCAATCAACACAATGTGCATATTTACAATGGATTATAATGGATGTACATTGACTACAGACACGTCAGTTCCAAGGAAATTATATCATATTCTACACGTGCACTACACATAGGTAAACAGACAAACACAAAGCCGCTTCAGAACTGTTAAAACTAGATATTATGAGCCTCAATTCACGTTGAGGTGATCGAGCAAAGTGCTGTATAGTCATTACTGCAAGGCTTGGAACACCTATGTCAACGACATTAATGAAAGATAATAAAGTACATGTGCATAACTAATATATACGTCGAGATTTTAATGTTAGATGAAAGGGGCAACTTCACGCTTATCATAAAGGCTATCATTTCGTGTTTGTCTTTGTGTAGGTAACCACAAACGTGACACTTCAATATATGTTACGTCATATAATAATGCGAACCGTGTATGTTCTGATTATTTGTACACGGTGCGTTACTGGTTACAGTAAGCTAGTGTTTGTGCCCAAGGTACTTCAACATAGGTATACAACCAGTCAGACTATGACTTTGTATTGCCATTCATGGAGATGCCTATATCATCAGTGAGAGCGGTGGTAGTCTTGTCACGAGTACTATTACGAGCTCACGAGTACTATTACGAGCTACATTCGCATACAAAGGAAAATTCGAAATGAAAATATCATTCATGAACCTTCGTGGGAGCTGTATGCTTAATAAATGTTACTAGCTCTTTGTGTAAACTAAAACAAATACGCTAGAAATTAACCCTTGCGTGAAAATACACCAGCTGGTACAAGTTGTCTGATATATTATTTAAAACTAGGGATGTAAAACATACAAGGATGACGGTGTGTAATTAAATAACTTGAATATTGATTTGAATAGTGAGTCATGGATTCGTCAATGCGAACATCCCCAATGTCCCTACCCCCTTCCCCCATCCCTACCACCCTAGGGCCACTCAAATCTCAAACCAACCATCCCAACGATATACCATACCACATGTGTTAAAATTGTCTTTGTTCCTGATTCTCTATTATGCCAATAATACTTTCAAAGCATTTAAAATCACGGCACTTTGGTTGTTTTCAAGTACGCGTGTCTGCGATGTGAAGGTGATCCGGAGTATTGATTTTATGTTATGGAACCACGCGTTTTAAATTGGTCTTTGTTCTTGAACGTCTAGACTAATGTCTGGTGTGAAGTGATACGGGGTCCCTTGGCTATGAGTGGATCAATCTAGCTGTGCAGAATGACCTTAAAATGTCTTCATCTAAATGTCATACAGCTCGAAACTAGGAAAGTATAAAAACAAATCTGTAAGCATTTTTTAAACAGGTCTCGCTCCGATGAAGCGAATTATTACATGTTTTGTATATTTCCATCAGCTTATGCTAAATATTATTGTGCAATGGAATAGTTATTGATTCAAGGTAATTAAAGTTCCATTCTATTCCACAATATCAATATGTAAAGTCAGTTTATGTACGAGGCGAACCATTAATCCTGTTGCAGACTGTGAATATACGATACACGTACAGTAGGGACCGTACTATACAGTGTTACGTCGGAGAGTAGACCAACATTCATTATCCTGTGTTTATTTAGGATCAGTAAGTAAGGTCGCCCCGACCTTTTGGCAAACACTACGACGTCGCAAGTTGATGAATTTCGCACGTTCCTTGTGTCGTTGAATAATGAAGGACTAGTCTGCCTCTGAGCAATATGACCCGAATTAACCCCCACATTTGACAGTCTAGATGTATTCGGGGTAACATGAGCATCTCTTGTCCCTGCCTAGGATCGATAAGCACGTCTGTGAGCCGAGTAATGTTTGTCAATTAATGGGACCAGTTCAATACCAGACTGGGTTCTGTTTGTATGGTCAGTTTCTTCCGACATACGTGTTTTCACGCTCAAAGCAGACGATAAAACGTCTTTCAGACATGTGTGTTTATTAATGGTAGTGTTTGAATAAAGAACAGACCTACATACAAGAATAACATGCTGTGTGCGACTACCAAAAGAACAGCTTACTTTGTAGATATGTCAATGGGGATTATGACTGTGTGTGATTATAGTAGATAAAATATAACAATCGTGCGTTACTTAGTAGGTATATATTGATTATTCGCTTACCTTGATTGGGAGCAGCAATCGTTTTCCGTTTCTGTAAACCTTAACACCTACTTCTGGCTTGTTTGTGTTTTGAAGCCTCACCCGGTGGTAAAATGCGCATGCGCAGATACCTTCGACGACTACAACCGGGGCGTGGATATCCATAACCCATAAAGGCTTTCATGCATGAACTATGGATTTAAAACGTCAATGTCTCATGTCATTAAGTTGTCCCTATTTAATCTGCGCTAGATATATATAACCTTTATCATTAGCTATATCTCACTGTCTCTCAATAAGCAGATACACCACTATTAGTAGAGTATGTGTAGAGTAGGCGTAGCCCATACGTAGGCCTATGTATCTGCTGATAAGCCATATATGTTGAGCTATACTTGTGCGAAGGCGAGCGCCATATAATGTCAAATATAATAATACATGTATTCAAACAATTTCAATTGGCTATAGGTTAAATGACAGTTGGCATTGTCAGCTGTGTTTGTACTCCGGAGTTGGACCAGATTCTTAGCACATGACTGTGGACAGATTAACATTAAAGCTTTGAAACATACATAATAACGACTTCAAGCTTGTTCAATTGGGAGTGAATACATAATACAACTGATCCGTGGTGCACTAAGGCAGTTAGTTGCTAATATCGATAATAATTACAGTACTGAAAATGTCAAAGATGCTATGATGAATACTATCATAGTGGCAATATTAAATACTATTGAATAATGAGCGCACACGACATTATGAGGTTGAGGTTGAGCGGTACAAATATTTCATGTGTTGAATTCGTGGGTTACGGATAAATGGGGTGTATGTAATATACCACAGGTGTTGTTGATGTCAACCCTTGAATTATGAAATATTGCCTTACTTCAGCTTTTAATTCTAGGAAAGTGGTTTGTCCTATTTACGTCTACACATGGCTTTGTGTCCGAGACATAATAAATTGTAAACAGACATGGTCGTTGTACTCTACCAGTGTCTACCAGTAGTAATTAATATATAGTCCAGGAATTCTACGCACACACAAAGCAACAACAAGCAAAGTTGTTGTAAATTTCTATGAATTTAGAATACATGTTCAAATGATTATTATCTGTGATGTATTGACGATATATGCCATATATCTAATCTTGGGAAACTCAAACATTACACGACCATAGGAAACGTCTGAGAAGTTAAATCTTTAGAAGACATCTGATAAGAGGGCATGAATCTACTTTGCAATGCAAGTCACAAGTCTACTTTATGCATTACACATTACACATTACACTGGAACGTTGTTGAAATGCATTTGATTAGGCATTTGTTTGGCATTCGAGGCATTGCAGATATTCGCATACCATAGTAACCTATTAGTTAACTACATTAGCTAAGTTGTGCTTGCATAGTCAGCATATACCAACTAGCAATATACTTATAGAAGATGACTGTTGAAGGTGTTTGTAACGAAACGGCGTATATCCCTGTGCAATGCCAATGTAGGCATTTATAGTCATACAAGCCCGTTTCTAAACCCATACAAAGTTATTCCTATGAATATCATTACGAACAACATCCCACTATCAGACTCATGCTAACACAAGATCAATACAAATACATATCTGTATATAAACACGTCGGAACACTTCCAGACATAAACATAAAATGATACATACAACCCACACCAGCCTGTACACGTGAATGATAGGGGAAAGCTACTTGTATATATGAGAGAGGACGTACTATTCATATATGTATAGTTGTATTTTGTCTAATGATCACATGGTGGAGACAATGATAAGACAAAATATCATGTGTGTGAACAGGCGCTGAGTATCGTTTTACACTGAAGAAGTATTCATATTGTGAAATGTGTCCAGAAATGTCACTTTAATAATAATATGCAGAATTTCTGCCTTATGAAACAATAGAAAGATCCATTATTATTAGAAGTAGTAGTAGTAGTAGTAGTAGTAGTAGTAGTAGTAGTAGTAATAGTAGTAGTAGTAGTAGTAGTAGTAGTAGTAG
>JAVCKZ010047629.1:0-18805 GCA_034780755.1 Lepetodrilus elevatus
ACATGACGTTTTATGAACAAAATTCTGAGTTGAGTACGAAATCGTACTCAGAAAAGTTTCGTAATCTCGGGGCCAGGCCTGAGTTTCATGAAAGGCGCATATATTTACACCGGACATAAAGCACGGAGTGCATGCACATATTTACATGTACTCCGTGCTTTACGTCCTGATATACGTCCGGCGTAAATGTACACCCCTTTCGTGAAACGCAGGTCAGCTGATGATGTTGACAGGAATTGATTGAAGCAGCAGTAAAATATAAAAATGACAGTAGGGCCATGTGAAAATGAAACTGTTCTACGGTATGTATGAACGTTTTAAACCATGAGATATATTTCATACATTTTAACTAGCTAAGATATATTTGATAATTAGACATGCTTTCCTTTATATTGTTTTCATATTTGTTCAGCAATCATCTAACCAGCTGGGTGTATATTTACTGTGTAAACTTTCCAAAAGAAATTGTAGATTACTGTTACTGTTAGCACCTTTTTTCTTCGACTTCTACCGGTACTATGTAAGGATTATTTTGAAAGAGAATGATTATCCATTAATTTTACAAGTTGGCATGAAGTCATTACTTTTAAAACGTATTGTACCGTACTCATGATACAGTGAGTGAGTGAATTATATGGAGTTTAACATCGCTGCGGAAATCAGAATACGGTAGTTGAAAATACCAGCGCTACATATGTAACTGAATTTTCATTTTATGCAGACTCCGGACTGTCAGCATTACAAAATCTGCACAGCTTTGATTTCTAATCTGTGCAGACTCATTGTATAAAGATCCAAAACTTGTCATAGATAACTAAATTTTAGGCCGACAAGATATATCACACATGCAACTACATTTTTCAGATCACCGACTATACGTAGATGCATCCACATCAATTTCCTAGCTTAAACTTTATATTGCAACCAAAACATGAACATAGTAGAGTTAAAGTACTAGCGAATCCATATCATACTACCCCTAGCTATGCACACACTGGACTAGGTATCACTGATAGTCAGGAGTTGGACGAGGATTCATTTGCATTTATAGCACCGGCATTACGAATATCAACAACAAATTGTCCTATTCAATCATACCAATGCATGCCTGGCACAATCTCATAGCATAGAACTGAAACGGCTATGGTAATAAATACAGTATTATAACACATTCTACCTCAATGACACTAACAATTCCACCATGGACATTTGTGGATAGCGGTCTTTGATCTAATATTGTCGTCCAATCGGTGGGAAAACCCATTTGCTCCTTCAGTTCTCTTCAAATAGGATTCATCCTAAATTTATGCATTACACTAGGTCATTAATGAATGGATTCTGCGTATAGTGATACAATTCTGTCAGACGTGCAAACAATGACACCGTATTAACCAGCTACGCAAACAATGTCACGCATATTAACCAGATATGCTAACAAAGAATATCAATTGACCATTCTGCAGCCACATGATTTACTAACATTAACCCTTTCCGTTTCATAATAACAAAGAAATAATTACTAGTATGTACAGTTGTCATAAAATCTTTAAAATAGCATCAAGAATATAGATGAGGTAAAACCTTGCAGAGATCTCGTAGATTTGGATATTTTTTATATATACTAGTATACAATCCATATAGAATGTAATTAAAAACATCTAACATAGTTTATACATAACAATAGTCTCATTTATAACAATTATTGTTGTTGTTGAAAATAATTGTGCATTCAAATCTGAACACTGTATCTACTGGTGTTAATAACAATTATTGACAATCATATTGACCAATTATGTATAGTTATTATGTCAATAAATTATTAATATATCTGATTATTATTACTTTTATATTGAACCCGACCCAGAGGCCAAAATATTCAATTGTGTTTATTTTTATTTTCAATCGCTGGAGCCAAACTTATCACAGAAAATTCTGTAAACCATGGATTCAAATAACTATGGCCTTAGTATATTAAATGTGATGGTGGAAGAACAAATGTGCCAGATTTTATTAGGAATTGCCACTCATTATGGCCTGGCTCCAAGAATGAAATTGTACTCAAAATGTTTCGTAATCTTGGGGCATATATTATAAAACAGAATCATATTCTACAGAAAGATTGTATACAAGTTTTAAAAATACATACACATGTTTGGTGCAATGCTACCTAGATTAGTTTTACTAAATGTGAAAGAATATTATACAGTACCAGAACCAGAATATTAAAATTACTCAGATATTTTGTTTAACATTTAATATTCACTTTAGATACGACTTGCTTCCTGTTTTTTGTTTATGTTCAACAATGACTTTTACGATTTGTTCCTTCACCATTTATTCTAATAATTTTCTAAACATAAGGACATTGTCGGCAGAATATAATTTTAAAAAAACTTAAAATTTTTCCATAGTGTAAAGAAATTGGGT
This sequence comes from Lepetodrilus elevatus, assembly GCA_034780755.1. Classification (NCBI taxonomy): domain Eukaryota; kingdom Metazoa; phylum Mollusca; class Gastropoda; order Lepetellida; family Lepetodrilidae; genus Lepetodrilus; species Lepetodrilus elevatus. Next base: position 2,428 of record JAVCKZ010047629.1, read on the forward strand.
TGGCGGGTCCATAAACCAGGGAATCAAATAACTATGGCCTTAATGACTGAGCAGTAAAAACTGACTAAGGACATTGTATTGTCTCACAATCAACACCTTGTTGAGACCCATCTATGGCTTTATATTGCGAGTGTACCAATCTAAGCAGCTGCGACCTATGAAGGTCATTTGGTTAAAATACAAAAACATAAAAACCCATCAATGTTATGTAGCATGCGGCTGAGATATATAGTATACACGATAACGATTACCCATTCCTTAATTACAGCTGTACATTCACTAATGTTTGTTTCAATAACTAATAATTGTCTATTTTCTGGGTTTTGTTCTCTCTAATTTCGATGATAAATTACTTGGCGAATGAATGAATTATTGGTTATTGTCATTTTGGAAATCTTTATGTGACTTTAATTACTTGGTAATTTATTAGCTAGAGTATTAATATTTCCAGCACGGCAATAAGTTAATGAGGTTCTGTAATGGTGAATATTCCCCATGCTATATATAACAAGAATGAACATAAACTTGAAGAAGATGAATAAACATGTCAAAACCTAGATAGGGCCCCACAAGGGGCATAACTCTAATCTTCATTGATAGCTAGGGGTAACAAACAGAACCATGCACTTGATAAGATAGTACACAACAGCTAATACATTGGACAATATTCACTGTCATTATGCACATGTGTTTGTTTTCAAGTGGTAGACACAAGTGGAAGCTAATTCACACTCTGAAGAGACTTTTTTGTTCTGATATTGGTAGGATAATTTAAAGTTACCACATGAGCATCTACAGGACAATCTAATAATAAGTGTATGATGTTGTGAGCAGAATTTTAATATTAGTTTATTCTTCTGTAGTGTGAACATAAATCGCTCTGTTAATTTACTGTAAATTTCTAACACACCCGTGGAAAAGATCACTGTAATATGTTTTCTGTGACACATAATTATGTTGCTAATTGAGGCCTTGCACGGAACAATCATCGGGTAGCAAAAAAACGGTATGAGTGGCAGAAAACAATGTGATGACGTGAGCAACGGCGGAAAATCCCATTGTCTTGCCACTCGCAATGCTGTGTGACGTATTGATTGACGTCACATGCAAGGTCTCAATAAATCACTTTCAAGGCTACCGATTGGCTGTTCCATGGCAATGACCTTGGTGGGAACTATTTTTTTTTTCAATTCATAAGAAAAGGACTATCAGTGATGTCGTTTAAAAACATCATAATTATATATTAAATGCTATCATGGGTTAGAAGTTCCCACTCGCCCGGCGGCCCGATTGTCATTATCTACAATAAAATCCTGACAATAAGCTTCTAAGATAATTTCCTATTTGTTTTTCTTCCAGACGAGAAACTCAGCAAATCTTCCTACTGGTCGGAGCGATACAGTCGGACGGGTGAAAGGCAACGGACCTTCGACTGGCTGCTGTCTGGTGACACTCTCCTGGAGGTCATCCAGCCCCACCTAGCGACACTCTCGACACTCTCGCAGACCTGCAGCCCAGTCAGCGTCCTGGAAGCAGGCTGCGGAAACTCGTCGCTCCCTCGACTACTTTATTCGCGATCCGTAGACATTCCCGTCGCGCTGTGCCTAGCCGACTATGTGTCAGAAGCACTGAGAACTCAACGCCACTGGTTATCCGAGTGTCAGAAAGGACATCCATCGACAACCGTGCAATACGTCAAATGCGATTTGATCAAAATGCCTTTTGCGGCTCGTAGCTTCCAATTGGTAATCGACAAAGGGACTACGGATTCGGTTCTCAAGGACAAGACCAAAGGAAATAAGAACAGTTTGACGATGTTGGAAGGTCTGGTGAGAGTGATCTCCCCTGGCGGTGTGTTCCTGCATGTAACGGATGAGGATCCTGATCTTCGACTACAGATGTTGGATCAGGCGGTTAAAGACGTTGGTTGTTTTTCTTTCACGATGCATGATTCCGAAGGAAGGGATTATTTTATCTATCAGTTCATAAAGCCAATATAATGTATCTGTTGATTAAAAATATATTTTAAAATGTAATGCTTTTGGAAAATTATTCGATGTTATACTGCATGTTGGACATGAGGAATAAGTAGCTGGTTGAATAAAATATGTGCACTTTTGACAATGTCAATGAAGATACTAATATAAATTCCAAATTCTTCTTAACCCTCTCAATGCTGAAGGCAACCAGAGATGCCCTAAAGAGCTGTACCTGTGTCAAATCCAGCAGGGAGAGGGTTAAATTTAAAGGCATACAGTAATATCACAGATATTTATGGTTGTGTTGAAGTAGTTCTTGGCTACTACAACTGCAAAGTACATTCACTTGACATACCAGTACATAAAATCATGTTTGTACTTCCTAAAACCTTTCCATCGCTGTATGATCGACAAAATTCCATTGCCATTCACCACATAGGTTGAATCAAGTGTATTTACCAGCAATTGTCAACCTGAATGTGGTCGTATTTCTTTTTTCTTATAATATATTTAATGCAAAGGGATGTAACTCAAAGTGGTATGACTAGGTTTTCTTAGAATTCCTTCATAGATCAGTTGATGCATCGAAGACAAGATAATTAGAGGAACATTCCCTTTATTCATATAAAATATGACTTTTTTGATAACTATCGAGTGATGGAGAGCTAGTACATCAGTAAATAACAACCCTGGCTTTGGATGAATACATCAAGCATAAGTACCGGTACTCTCAGATAGAAATTTGTTGTCCAGTATTTAGGTCAACCATCTATGCATTTGTGATAGTATGCCTTTAATACATATCTTTATTATTTAAAAAAAAAGAAAAATCTTCTTGGTCAGAAAATGTATGACAAATCTTAATTTCAACTTACCGGGTAATTGCATATCAAATTTACGAAACACGCAGTTTGTTTGTAGTCTATCTACATAGACAGTAGTCTCTTTTGTAGTACTAAGGCAGTAGGTTTTGTGTTATTAAGCAAAAAGCTCTTAACTTTTATTCTGGTATTAATAATCAATTGATGAGAAAAGTACACCTGTCCACGGCACTTTATTTACATCACAATGTCATTCACTCGCCAATCACAGCTGTCTCATGGAAACATCAATCAACTCCTTGTATATTACCAATTACTACATTTTTGTGGTCGTTAAAACTTACTGCCCAGTAGTACTGTGGCATTTCTGTAGTCAGTAATAATGGACTCCTTATTGTTTATGGGATAATAGAGCAGTGTCTTGTTACTAGCTGAGTTTCTCATTCCGTAAACTTGCTATTTAGTTTGAATATTACCGTAGTGACAGAAAAACAAAAACGGTATTTGTAAATTTTGCATTTCCACAATCTAGACTACCGTAAGTCTAATAGTAACGCTTCACAATTATTGTAAATATCTGTTTAAAAATATTATTATAAAAAATATATATTGTAAAGATTACTGGTAAATATTTGTTAAAATTTGTGTAAATATTTATGTCTTTTTTATTGTACATGTAAATATTTGTAATAAAAATATTGTAAATATATTTATTTTTTAAAATGCATATTGTAAATACTTTGTACTTTGGGAAATGTTTGTGTGTGAAGATGAGTCGTATACAAATATATTAACTCTCTCCCTGCTGAAGGCAACCAAAGATGCCCTAATGAGCAGTGCTTTTGACTAATCCAGCAGGGAGAGGGTTAATACAGTGACAGTATACAGGTATACAGGTATACAGGTATTAGTATAAATATATGAAAATAACATTGAATGAAACTGATAACATTATTTCAGCCATGCACTAGTTTTCCCCAGAGTATTGGCTTTCATTATATTATTCATCTCTATCTACTTAGTACTAGTCAGTTAGTTTCCTGCTTTTATTTATTTCACAAATGACCCGCTGACAGTGCTCTGATTTCCAGCCAAGTGGCTGTTGAAAGGTTACAGCTGATAGTATTAACCCAGTCAATCAATGGATCCGTGTGCACATGTACATGTAATGAAAATAAATCATTCAGTCAAAAAACATTAACATTCCAAAATGTGAATTTCATCAAAATTAATAATTCAGTCACAAATAAATAAATACACCATTAATATGTACATGCACTTTCCATGAAAATAAATTATTCAGGACCAAATTATTAATGTGTACTTTTTATGAATGTAAATACAATCAATAAAAAAAAAAAATCTTAAAATCTCAACACTTACCGATATTTCCTCGTCAACGACCATTCGAACTTTCTCTTCCATTGCTTCGAGTGCTTCTTCCTAATAATGAAAAATGGACACAATGTCGTTAAAATACACACCAAATTGTATTACTGTAAATGATTAATTTCTTTTCTCTTTTAGTGAAGTTTTTCGGACAAAAAACATTGATTGATACTGATAGGATAAGTACTTGGATAGCGCTAACAACATCATGAAAATATAGCATCCATAAAACCAGGGGCGGTTCCAAGGGGGTGGAGAATTTTGATTTATAAGAATATATTTTGTATTGTTGTTGTGTTATAACATTTGATATTGACAAAGCTTTAGACATGTATGTTGAAAGGCAATCCTAGAAGGATATTAAGTACAGTTCTATGTACCATACTAAAAATGAAGTAAAATAATCACTGAAATTATGAGCCCCTCCTAAAATACACTTTAGACTGAAAGTCTGTATTCACTCCTGATAAAACCAAGGGAAAATGCTATGCAAATAAATAAACAATTCTATAATAAGTAAGTTTTAACATTGTGAGATCCATACAGTTTACACGATGTAAATCATAATTATTATGTAATTTTGATGATGCCCATATTATAAAGGATGGATAAATGGATACTTGGAGATACACACGTAGATGTCTGCTTGTCACTATTGTTGGAAGATTAACATACTTTTTGGAAAAGAATATAGTATTATATTCAAGGGATTGCAAAAATACATACATGTATATGTAGCTTTTTATATGAAATATATGTACAATAAAAAATCCACACACACCCAAAATAGCTATCTTTATGTTAACAAAATATGTCTGTGAGCACTATTAAAAAAGAAAAGCTTACGGTAACTATTTCATTCAATAGTGAATGATACTTAATTTACTGTCACATTTTACATTATTATTCCAGACAGGGCATCGTCTGGCGGAATAGGAATAATTTCTAATAAAACGGACTCTGTTTTCCAATATACAGTGTATAAGCAAGTGTGAAAGGTAATTATTGGCAACTGTACGTATACTGTATATCCAATTACAGTACAATAACCACAGAATACCATATGGTTCCAGCCTTTTATGATGAAATAATGAATGTCAAAAACTGAACAGAGGATATTTGAGCTGTCAATCGAGGTGTGATTAATGGAGTATATTTGAGTTATGACTGGAGGTGTGCTTTATAGTGCATTTAAGACATGAGTGGAGGTGAACAATGTAGGTTGTATTTGAGCTGTCAATGTGGAAGTGGGTTATATATTTGAGCTATCAATGTGGAAGTGGGTTATATATTTGAGCTATCAATGTGGAAGTGGGTTTTATATTTGAGCTATCAAATATGGGTGGGTTATATATTTGAGCTATCAAATAAGAGTTGGGTTTTGTATTTGAGCTATTGATGGTATTTGAGGTGGGTTCTATACTTGAGCCATCCAATAGTGGGTTTAATATTTGAGCTATCAATAGAGGAGGGTTCTATATTTTAGCTATCTATGGAGGGTGGGTTTTATATTTGAGCTATCAATAGAGGTGGGTTGTATATTTTAACTATCTAAGGTGGGTTTTATATTTGAGCAATCGATAGAGGTGGGTTTTATATTTGAGCTAAAGAAAAATAAAAAGAACAGAGAAATTTGGTTTTATAGAATGGAGTTGGAGGTAGACTATTTGAGATTATTGGAGGCAACCGTTGATGCCCTAAAGAGCTGTGTCCATGTCTAATCCAGCAGGGAGAGGGTTAATGGACTATGTGAGCTATCAATGGATGTGGGTTTTATTTATTTGAGCTAGAGGTAGGTTTCATCTGTGAGAGAAGCAGTAAGAAGGAGGACAACTGACCGGACTAGTGATGAGCAGTTCTCGGATTTCATCCCGGAAGTCTGGGAATCGGTCGTGGTAGACGGCTAGGCACCAGGCCTCCTGGAAGTAACTGAAGAAGAACAAATAAAGAAAATAAAAAAGAATTCAGCTGACATCTGCTGTGCGATTAAATCTTGCAGTTTGCATGCATGCGCATGCACACACATACACTCACAGGTACCCACACACAGACACACATACACACACACAAACACACACAGACATGTAACACTCACACAGACACACACACTCACAAATTCACACACACACACACACACACTCACAAATGCACACACACACTCACAAATGCACACACATACACACACAAACAATGTCATATCCACAGATAATTTTTCTGAACTACCTGTAGAAGTCTTTAAGGAGACCTTCCTCGAAGCGCGACACCATGTTGTTGAGATAACGCTCGTGCATGCCAAACAAACAGATCAAGTTGTTGGTGGCCAAGGGCTGTCAAAAGATGGGGTACGGGTGAATTCAGTATCCAGCAACAACACGTATTGCACAACATTTTCACGCAAAGTACCGGTACATGAAAACATATATATATGCACAACAACCCTCTGAAGAGCAGGGGGTCTATTCTCAAAATGTTCTTACTATCATACAACAATCTTAAAGATTCGTATAGTAGAGATATGAACATGTTATGCACATTATTAGGGTAAGAAGATCGTAAGGATGTCTCGAGAATAGGCCCCCAGGTATGCCCACGAGGTGGATGTGAAATGTCAGGTATGTCTAGTATTGTACTCGAAAACAGTCTATTCGTAAAAGAAATCTAATCAACTATTTCTCGTATGTTATCCTATTTGTAGTGGATACAAGGGCCTGTATTCTCGAAACTTTGTAAGTCCTAAGAAGTTCGTAAGTACTAAGAATTTGATGAACTGGTTTTCTGCTTATGTTAATTATTGAAGAGATCTTTTCTCACTACGGTAAGAAGTTACGGTAAGAAGTTCTTAGCTAAGATGTTTCGAGAATATGAGCCAAGGGCTTTATGGGTGCCTTGAGTATAAAGTCGGAAAAAAAGATATAATAATCTTTTTTTAATATTTGAGTAAATATTTCCCTTCCTGGTCTATAATTTCCTTATTAATATCGCATGAAATTGCACAATAACTATACTTTCTTAAAAAAAAATCCATAAATAATTATTCGGGATATACAGTATATAAGCAGCTTATAGGTATCTATTAAATCAACACGCAGTGTACTTGCTCTGGCGTAAAAATTGATAAAATAAATCTTGTTCCTCGTATAAAAAAAGTAATCCCTTGTAGATATTAATGAGTTTCTGAACTGATCGCACAGACTATCTCCTAATCGTGCAGACGGTCTCTTGTCTTTTCCCACGGGGGAAATACAGAAACTCCTAATGGGTATCCCGCAGGTTTCACGCAACTCTCGCCCCCCAGCCTACCTCCTAGTCTCGTCAAGTGTCGCAGTCATTGCGTGTCATTCGATGTAAGTGTTCAGCTTCATAATCAGGTCGTACAATGTATTCTGGTTACGCAATAACACGCAGACAATTCGCTCCCAGCGCCCGACAAAAAACCCCAAATAACATGCATTGATTCGGAGATAAAACTACAGTAAATAATGATTTAGAGAACTGTGTTTACGGAAATATAGAGCGGTGGAATGAGAAGTGTCGAAGCAATTAATTGGAAAAATCGATGAACAGATGATCAAACATGATCATTGATGTAATTGGTTTCTCGCATAAGATCATATTGCCATTATCGTATTGAATAACAATACTTCCCAATGATCTTAATCTTCTCCGTGTACATTTTCAAATATAGTGAGCGAGTTGTCTTATGTCACAGCGGGAATCTTTCAGCGATACGTGACGATTTTCCAATAAAGAAGTTCATACAATTAAGTCCAAACTGTCCATATAAAATGCTAATCGATTGAGATTGATGTAAAATAGATATACTGATAACATTGATACTTTGATGTGATAATATGTATGTATTGCCCCCCAGTGTGTTATGAGACCATATCATTTTAACAAAATATACATAGAACAAAAGTTGAAATATTTTCGTGCAATCTCATTTATTCTTGGATGATGTTACTTATGACAATGCAAATCTATCATATACAGCAGTAATTCCCCTAATAATTAAAACCCTCTAATCATGGTTAGAATACCTAAATTAATCGCAAAAAAAAAGCATTCTGTCCCTAAAATTAGGAATGTCCATTTTCTACAGATCGTTATTTTCTAATTATTCAAACAAACTCATTAAATATTCAAACAATCACATTAAACCATTCATTTAATTACAATTATTTATTTATTTATTTCATTTACAGCTATATATATTTTTTTTTTATGTTGTTGTCCCTAATTATTATAAACATTGATCATTTAAAATTTGTGCATTTTTCTAAAGATTCAAACGGCTACAAATTTAATTATTTTATCCTGTTCGAATTATTAGAGTAATTATGGTACATTATGGTGATGGATATAAGTATGTTCTTCTGATCGTGTACGCACCTGTTTGGACAGACATGTGATCGTCTCCACCGTGTTGTATTGGTTGAGGTGCAAGCGGAAATAGTTTGCTTCTGGACCAACCTCCCCAGTCAAGAACTCCCGGCCCTGTGGATGTGATGACATGCATACAGAGAAACAAATGTGACAACATGATTTTGATTAATATATTTTTATTATATAAAAAAAAAAATTAAATAAATAAAAATAAAAATAAATATTTTTTGATTATTATTTTTTGATTTCGATATTTTTATTAATTTATTTTACGTTGGGGTTTAGAGCCGCTTTCTAGAATCTTTCACTAATATCACGACATTGTCAGTTTAGGGCAGGAAGAAACTCGCAACATCCGTAGTGCTGAATGTTGCAGTAAACCTGCGAGCACTGGCTGGTACTGACAAACCGAGGATGATGTCTGCATTGCCACTCCTACCAGACAGCGCATCCTATCGATATTGTGTCAGAAAGGTAACTTTCATGAACATTGTCACTGATGCCGGGGTTCCAGAACAGGATTTGAACTCGGGACCCTTTTGGCTCCAAAGTCCAAATGTTCTATCACTGCGCTGTCAATACAGCACATCATACAAATTATTAATCTAAAACTATTCTGAATAGAAAATTACCTAGTACCAGTGTTCGAAATTACCACTAGCCCGGGCCATTTCTCCCAATGCTATCATGTTTCAAATCTGCTCTTAAAACTCATCTATTCCGGCTGTATTATTATTATTATTGACTCTATCTCCTCTATATCCCTGTATATTAATGTATCTAGTTTTAAATTAATATTAATATGTATATATTATGTAGCGCTATGAGCATGCATCAGTGGGTGGATATGGCGCGGTATAAATGGCCATTATTATTATTATTATTATAAAGGTATCCTAAGTGCCAGTAAAAATTCATGTTTTTTGTAAACATTTGTTATTTGTATCATTATTCGGGCAAGTAAGTTTTCAAGGTAAGTTTCTATTGCTGCCTAGAATGTGAAAAACATCAACTTACATAATCCACATGTGACATTTGTTCCATTAGTGAGCTCGGGAGACCGGGCTTTGCCACGTGCAGATAGTGGAAACCACCTGAAACAAACCATAGATATTTATTGGCCTAATATACCTATATTATATCTACACAACGTAGATGATGTGATCATGATGAAGTTCATATATTTAAAAAAATAAATAAAAATCTTGGCTAGCAACCAATTTCTCCAGCCCTCATGATTCTGGCAAAAACTAATTCAATAGAAGAAAAATAATAACTAAATAAATATATAAATACTAATGGGCATAATAATAATGGGATATAATTGTATTGAGTCATTGAAACATATATCAGAACTATTGCAAATTCTGGTGTGTTTTTTAATGTAGACATTGTTTACATGGGTAGACTTAAAAAACATACCAGTAATTAAACTGTTGCCAAACAGTCCCATGACTTTTCTGACCGACAAATACATTGTTGGGGGGGCAGATGGGGCCAGGGATCGGCATACTCACACTATAATGGCAGCACGTAAAGCACTTATACCAAGCTGGAGTAAATACATCTATAGGAACAGCTGTGATAAGCTATTAACCAATAACCAAACCCACAGACAAGAAGTACGAGTTACTGTTGAGAGTCAATTACAGCACTGACCTGGTTAAAGACTTCCCTGATTGCTGATTGGTCGGTGCAGACGATCAATGATTGGTTAATGATTGACCATTGGCATTGTTTCATGGATTTTATCGAGTATAGAATATTGTCAATTTCTTCTGTTAAATATCCATGCAGTATTTTATAGCAAGTTGCTGCACAGATTACTATATTATTATAGTGATAAACACTTTAAGAAATTTCAGTTCGTTAAGACATGCATTTATTCTTCCAAAGATTGATTAACTCTCTCCATGCTAGAAGCAACCAGAAATGCCTTAAATAAATGAATGGATTTCCTCTCCCTGCTGGATTAGACACAGACATGGCTCTTTAGGGAATTTCTGATTGCCTTCAGCATGGAAAGGGTTAAGCAAATGAATGGATTTCCTCGACAAATCACTCTTCACAAATCAGTAATTAAATAATAAACTGACTGAAATTCACCTGATCCAATAATTTGTTTTCAAGATTGGGAAAGCTGTTTAAATTACCCCTTAGTAGTACATTACGTCTCACTCGGCTTCTACGCCAAGAATTCTAAACAAAAACTAATGATAAGTCGGTGTGGCAGTTTCTGCGCTTCACTGGCTATAAACGTTGTTCATATCTGTCGGGATGCATAACAAAAAAAATATATATAATTTCACCCATTTCAGCTTAGACCTTTAAGTGATATACTAGTACATTATCTTACACGAGTCGGCAGTTCTTCATAACTTCATAAGCAACAAAGCCTCTGCTGTGATGGACAAGTATTAATTACAGCATAGATCAATGAGAAGCAGTTGATATCCTACGATCAATATCCAGCCAAAATACAGACAAATATTTCCTTGGAGACAACATTTCAATGAGCGGATCAATCTAACATTCAAACAGTGATGTCTATTGTAAATAGGAGAATAGGATATTTAGATAACTGAAGTCGATCGAATCAATTTCCGATATATGCGCACTTCGACCATCTTTATCCTGTAGTTCTCTTTCACTATGGATTTAAAAAAAAAAGTTTCTTTCTCATACCTGAAGAGGTATATTATATTTATTGTTATGCACTGGTAACTGGAAAAAGGCTAATGCGTACATGATAGGTGCATCACTACATGATAGGTGCATCACTACATGATAGGTGCATCACTACATGATAGGTGCATCACTACATGATAGGTGCAGTGACATTAATAGATCAAAAGACTGAAAAGTGATGACAGTTTTTTTGGACATGATAATATTACTGGATACTAGCGAACTACTAGAAACAATAGAACTGTCTCATGAAATATTAACCCTTTTTCATATTTGAGAAAATCACGGATGCCCATGACAAAATTCATTTTAACTCTCCATGCTGGAGGCAACTGGAGATGCCCTAATGTGTTTAATTCAGCAAGGAGAGTGTTAATTAAATATGCAGGGAAAGGACGATAAAAATTAATTAAAAATATTTGCTGCCTGAAGACATACAATAACATTAATTAACCTTCTCCCTGCTGAATAAAACCAAAGATTCTATCTCTGCATGTGATCGGGCAACTTAAGTCGCCTTCAGCAGGGAGAGGGTTACCGGTAATGGTCAGTAGTCTTAATGGACATATACATTTAACTTTATAATATTTACAGGTTTCAGGTACCCTTCAAGAACTTGCCGATACTTAAAGAAGAATGGCAACAGAGTTCTCAAATAAAGCGCCAAAAGATTTGTGAGAGCTTCCTCACAAAATACATGCTGGCTTGACAATTATTGTATTGAGTATAGTATATTGTCTTTTTCATTTTTTTCTTGAATATGATTCACATTTACAAACATTCACTTAGATATTAATGAGAAATATGACTACATACATGTATTCACTGATATCCATATAATTGTACACACTTCACCCGCATATTTAGAGCACATTTATAGATTGCTATATGGTAATTTAAGATTATACTGTAGAGAACTAATTCGAGAGGTTTTAAAGGAATCTTCATTGATTTATCTCATGTTACTGATACCTACATAATCTCTGGCCATAGGATAAAATTAGGCCTAGTATTAATATTTTTTAATAGCTTCATAAATAGATTCTTCTTCCTGAATATCTGAACACGGAACCCTGAACACATATCTGATTTCTTTAAAAAAAACTATATAAATTGAATGATTTTGATCACCATTTTGTGTTAAATTATTGATGTTTGTTGTCATCTACCTTAGAGATTAGCTACCAGCTATAAGTAAATCAAATTTCAAAATTAGTGCTATTTATAAATCAAACAAAAATCAACGAACATCTAAAAACATAATGTTGACCCTTCAATAAATAATGAAACACAGCAATAACAGCTCTAATATCTAATGTGAACATAATATTTAGTATATAAAATTGTATATGAAAATCAGATTACAAAATAAAACAAATGTCATAAACATTCTATACTGCAAAATATCCAATTCCATATTTCAAGCATACCATTATACTGCTCAGAATTATATCAGCAGTACGCCTTTAAATCAAAAGACCGCTTCAAAGAATATTTTTTTACCAGGCACTTAAATATTATTTATTTGCAAAGAGTATATAAAACAACAACGTATATCACACTTCTTCCAATGACTGCACTATATATCATTAAAGTTAAACATCATCACACATGCACTCCCGAAGGCAGTAATATTGATTGCGTGAATCTACAAATACGGTGACAACTTTCATCACGCTGGCCGACAGCTGCTTTATGTGCGCCGCCGATGACGACACACAGAATACAGCAGCGGCATTGTCCATATAGGCAGCAACATCAAAGCATACAACCATTTACGTGCCGAGTTTTTAAGGTCCGTCAAAGTGGATTGTACTTGTCGTCAAAGACCTAAATTCCTTGTAGGTGTCTGGCTGTGTGAAAACTTTGTGGTAAGTAAAATCCTTAGTAGTATTTGTCAGCATAACAATTATAATAATTCAATAATGGAACATAAATGGTGTTCTAGACACAAGTTTTGTTTCTTTGGGTTTAATTATTTTATTTATTATTTTTTTTGAGAGTGAAGGGAGTTTGAGATGAATATATTAACCCTCTCCAAGCTGAAGGCAACCAGAGATGTCCTAAATAAGCTGTGTCTGTGCATAATCCAGCAGGGAGAAGGTTAATGAAGTAACAGTTATGAATACTTTGTGGTACTGATTTTGATTTCCAGATCTATAAGTTTTTTTTGTTTTTGTTTTAATGGTTTATGTTGCTGCAGGAATATTTCACCCATATTTGTTTCTGAAAATGCTTGGATTTCTTCAATAAGAAAACAGAAAAAGTAAATCAAAATTATAAAATGAATTACCTACACTGAAAAAAAATATGTAATGAACAGATATGAAGTAGAACTGAATTATTCTTAAAAAAACACACTTAAGTTTAATATTTAAAACCAAAAACATGGAATATGTTTCAAAACTTGCATAAACATTTTCAAAATAAGTTACTAACACATATTGAAAATGAAAGTAATATTTTACAAATAAAAATGTAATAAATAATCCAAATAAATCATGCGTGGATATATCAGGATGGGAAAACAATATTTCAGAAAGCAATTCATGCACATATTTCTAAATTATAGCCTACCTGGTACTGGGTTTCGATTTCCAAAGTTATATGAATCATGAATTGTTGTGATGGCCAATTAGCACACCAATATGAAGTAAACACAGTATGATCCGCACAGATAACAGAAAGAAACAACAGGCAACATATGTATTCCCTGTGGTTATATTATTAACTAAAGTAATGACTCACATACAAATAAGTGCCGTTGTTACCGTTCCATTATTCATCCAATAATTAAAGTGATTTGTGGTTTAACGGTATGTCAGCAATTTTGTGACCATCTGCTTTTTTTTAGGTGGGAGGATAAGTGCTGATAACAATATTTCAGTGAATACGGTACAGATGATGTATGGAAATTCATGATAATGATGCAGTACATAATTGAATGAATATATTTCCATGTTGGAGAGATGTCATTGTGGACATCGTGGAGAAAAGTGTCGCAGTATGTAAAACAGTCAATAGTTTCTCCTTCACGATTCCCATCGAGTTTCCACAAATAGAATTTTAATTACTGACGGACATTTTATTACAGGGTGGCACATTAATAAAATTAAAAAGAAAACCCCCTAACAAATTGCAATTAAATTTCCCACAGACAAACAGACGGCTTTATGGATGTGGAATAAAGGGGCATTATATTTATCAACAGCGATACCAATAACATATTCAGATAGTCACGTACATGTGGTGATAGTCGTGAACGTAAAATGTAAATTGTCGATATCGATATTAGAAACATACAGGAATAAGTACCGTAATATATATCAGTATTTAATTAAATTTATTATAACACACAATACATTTGCATGAATACGCCACTGAAATTTAATTGACACCTTGGCATGTACATTTCACTATCCAAATTGGCACTGTGACAGTCATATTACACTATCCACAATAACACTGTGACGTACATGTTGTAGATTTCACTAACTATCCATGAGAGCAGTACAGGTTTTAAAAATGTATTAATTTTATTAAATTGGGGTTTAGAGCTGCTTTCAAGATTCGTTCACTCATATCACGTTTTGTCAGTTTTGGGGGCAGGAGGAAACCTGTAGCATCCGTAGCGATGAATGTTGCAGTAAACCTGCGATCATCAGCTGACAGACCAAGGATGATAACTGTATATTGCCACGGTACAGACATCACATCCTACCCTGATCACATCGGAAAGATAACTTTTGTTAACTTTGATGCCAGGTCTCGTGACAGGATGGGATTAGGACCCAGGACTTTGGCTCCGAAGTCCAAACACTTTACCATTGAGCTACCACCAATACATCTATCACTGTATCGGTATGAAGAAACCGTAAATATGTTCTATCCAAAGAATCTAATCAAATACTGAGGTTAACGAGCATGCATGTTTCTCTGAAACATGGAATTGATTAATAAGGGGGTTCGTGACATAGTTGGCTGACGAACTAGAACTGTACCTGCACGTATTTGATGACGTCCATCAAAATATAATTTTACGACTTTGATGTTGTTTTAATTTCCCCTGGGGAAGTAGAAGATCATAGGACTGGCACCAAAGGACCCGAGTTTGAAGCCAACTCAGGTACCAAGCATTCATTATTGTCTGCATTTATAATTACCTTTGTACGCCAGATATATTTGGCACGGCTCTGTGCGATACAGAACTGCTGTTTCAGAGGGCTACGCTTACATTTCATCAATCATCATCATCTACTTGAATGCTCAGAAACAACTTCATAAATATCATTGCCAAAATAATCTATGCATATAAAATGTAATCAGCTACTATACAGTATACAAACCAAGAAATTAAAGTTTTTTTGGTTGTCATTCGATGAAGCATTTACGAAGATAATCTCCGAAATAGGGGTGTCAATGCATTTCATGCTAAATTATATTAGGATGAGATAAACATGCAATTATATTTGTTCTACAACTAGGACATTGAGTACAAGCTATGGCATTATAATCTCACAAAGCAACAGCAGACACCTCACTATTCTATTAACCCTCTCCATGCTGGAGATGCCCTAAAGAGTAGTGCCTGTTCTTAATCCAGCAGTAGGAGGGTTAAAGAGCCCCCTCCCCACATATTGCAAACATCACAAAAACTCCATGTAACACACTCAAGTAAAGAGGGCAACACAATAAGATTTGTACTCTTAAAACACGACATTAACATTACGGTCCTCATACCCTGCAAGCCATCTGTATTTATCACATAACAGCTAAAACCGTCAACGCAATAAACCAATTTGATTTCCCCCCTCTTCCTTCAGCAAGCTAAAAGACTCTGGAAGCTGAAGGCCAGGCAACACTAGGGACAGGCAAACTTTTAAAGGAGCCGGCCCGTCAATTACGAAAAGTCAATTATTCCGATGCCGCCAGCGTTGCCTAATGTAAATCTAACAATGGCCTGCGTCGTGACCTGTTACACGTATAGCTGTTGTTCCTGACAGTTACACAATTTTCTGAGTTTGCTGTGTGGACTATGGTAGGGTGGTCGGACAAAAATGAAATAATGAAATAAACCTATCATGTTATATATTTCTGGAAAGCTTATGACACCTA
>JAVCKZ010047640.1:0-18803 GCA_034780755.1 Lepetodrilus elevatus
AAACAACAGCTGGTACTGACAGACCAAGGATGACAACTGCATTGCCAAGGTAGAGACAGCACATCCTATCATAGTATGTGTAATATATATATATATATCGAGTTGCAGGACCGCTGTACCAAATGTTACAGGTTACATCCAAACTGTTGATTACAGCCACCTTCAAAATTCTTTAACTTATATCACGGCTTGTCAGGTTAGGCCAGGAGGAAACCTGCAACATCGGTAGAACTGAATGCTACAGTCAACCTGCAAACAACAGCTGGTACTGACAGACCAAGGATGACAACTGCATTGCCAAGGTAGAGACAGCACATCCTATCATAGTATCAATATCTCATCAGATACTGAATGCAATGGCACACAGTAGTCCGGCCCACACGTACATATTAATGATATATCCTGCTAGGAATACATATTAATGATATACACAGCTATTGGTAGCAGGACGTGCTGATGACTTGATACCCTCAGCCCTCCGGTGCGCTTGAGCACTGGCGGCAGTAGGCAGTATCTGTCATCGCTAAGCAGTTGTTACTCGGTGGCCAATGGTGCGTATCAATGCCTGGCTGTCCACGCCTCCTGCACACACTGTCCGCGGCTAATGCAGAACGCATGTCGTAAATTGGTAATGTGTTTGTTTACACGCTGATCTGAATCCAGCCAGCCACCTGAAAAGGTCATCGACATAAATATCTCAGCATATCAAACCACACCCTACCCGTGCGCCACTTCCAGAGCCAGAGCTGGTCAGGTGGTATTGACTCAATCAAAGCTCATATCCTGGTAAAGAGGCTAGGTGTGCGTGGCTTTCAACATGAGAAATATACTTTTAAAAACATTCAACTAGTCTGATAAAATAATTAACCACTCCAATGCGACAAATGTGAGAAAATATTTAAATTATTTTGACCTATGAATTAAATACCCAAGATAATCCAAATTTTTATTTAATCATAAATATCGGTTTTAGATTTTCTAGACTATCCGCTGAAATCATGTGAACATGGTGAGCCTAGCTGCTAAAATCATGTGAACATGGTGAGCCTAGCCACTGAAATCATGTGAACATGGTGAGCCTAGCCGCTGAAATCATGTGAACATAGTGAGCCTAGCCGCTGAAATCATGTGAACATGGTGAGCCTAGCCACTGAAATCATGTGAACATGGTGAGCCTAGTCGCTGAAATCATGTGAACATGGTGAGCCTAGGCGCTGAAATCATGTGAATAGAAGGAAGTGATCTATTTCCATAGACATTCACCAGGTTCGGTCCACACCTGTTAAGTACACAGACAGACAACTGATAGCAATTCAATACTTTAGTAGCCCACTCATATCGCCAGGCTTATTCATACATCTACACACACACATACCAGCCAACCAGCACTGGGTGTTTGCTTATGCTTATAAATATACATATAATTGGGTGAAGCATCCAGTGAAGCGGGTTGGTATACATGGTATATACATTACATCAAGATATGACAGCCAGATATGTTTGCCCCCAATTCGTTTGACATTTTATTAAATTTATTCAAACTGCTGTCAAAGTAGAGTACAACAACAAGTCATGGTTGAATTTCGCACGGTTTGGACAAACAGGATTTACTAATATTTTATTGAGCGAGTGATTATGGAATTTTTCACCCATTTGCGACAATATTATTTTATTACTGGTGCATGTATTTAGCCGATTTCTATATAACAGACTTGTTTTGAACACTCGGTACACTCTAGTAGTAAGCACATTCCTTCACTCCTACTCAAGTGCACCTGCACACATCATACACATTGCCAGTTGTTCTATTTCTGTACTATTTACAAGTTTATTGCAACATTTAGCACTACGGATGTTGCGGGTTTCCTCCTGCCCTAAACTAACAAGCAATGATACAAGTGAAATAATCTTGAAAGCAGCTCTAAACTCCCAATTTAAAACAAAAATAAAAACATTAAACAATTATATTTTATTTTTACACCATTTTCGACACAATTTCTGTGGTCTTTCATCTGTTAAAGATAGAATGAAAATCCACACCAATTATGCATTACCGTAAGAATCGCATAGCCATGGCTGGTACAGTTGATAACTATACACTGGGAATACAGAAAGTCATATAAATAAGTCTATATGTGAAGCTGGCCTTTGATGAGCTAAAAAGAACTTTCCGAGTACAATTTCATGCCCAGTTCAAACTTCGAATGGGGATTTGAAATATTGAATTGAGCATGAAATCGTACTCAAAAATGTTTCAGATCCTCAGAGCCTGGGTATTGTTTCTCGAAGCTCTCTTAGCCGCTAAGGGACCATAGCACTCTCTTTGCCGATAGCTAATACATTACTAAGAGAGTGCTATGGTCCCTTAGCGGCTAAGAGAGCTTCGAGAAACGATACCCTGGTCTTCACCTTGGATAATATACTGGGTCCATGGACAGGATTCAAACTCAAGATTGGAGTCTTGACACACTACCAACTGTGCTATCCTACCAACCATATACCACAGGGGTACTTCCCCCATGTAAATAAACAAAATCACTGGGGGCCAGCAAGCACCACAAGCCCTGTTGTATCAATTCAAATCACTACTCGCTAACACAGCTGCCTCTAACATTGAAAGTGTTAGTCAACAGGTAGTCCCAACGTAGAACATTACATTTACCTTTTCATCACTGGTTTCCAAAACTTTCTTCCTAATTTCCTTAACCATGTTTGCCTCGACAGTGTACACAAAATCTACCCGGGCTTAGCCGCGGTAATCCAAATAGCACAGAGCACGATATAACTCAGAATGTCGTATCCCACATATCCATTGTGGCTGCTATATCGTGTGTATATTTATTTCCCTGTCAGAGTCGACACAGTGCACACCAGAAGCCGACCACCCGACATATGACTAAGCAGATCTCTTGCATCAAACTGTGTCCCCACCCAACACCCGATCAATAGAGATATGAGCAAAGCAGGCATGCATTCAGAGCAGTAGTATAAGGGAGCAGGCCTCGTCAGTCGAGTACAGGCTTTTATATAGAGATATTACTCCATAGATTGTGAAATTCAATTGAGGCGGCACAATGGGCAGAATTCCGACAGAGGACGTCATAATAACACAGCCGACGAGCGAGGGTACTTGTTGGCAGCCCACATATATATCTTTACACTTGTCTTGTGTTCAGAAAGCATTCAACCTTAAGACTCACCAAACGTCATCAAGATATAAAGGAGGACTTTGTGACAAATAACCAACGTATATATTCAGTGTTTGTATTTCCTATTTCATGTTCATAGGTGCTTATATATAGTCAATATTATACTTCTTTTAACCTACATAAATCAAACTGCATGTGCCCCTCTGAAAAGGATAAGGTAAAAAAAAGTGTCAGTTACTTCACTGTACAAAGCTTTAGATAACTAATGCAAACTATTAAATATTATTAATAATATGTGAGGTGGATTTTACACAATATGCCAGAGCATTTCTGTGACCTGCCAACACAGTCGTCGTCAGTATTGAGAGAGAAAGTCAAGATATACAATCTTCGTATCGGCACACAAATATCATATTGCACCATCATTTCTATCTACACACACCACACAGATATTAACCAAGGAAAACATACTTGGGCTACAAAAGACATGCAAGAATTCCCATGTTCTATTATACTATATAGCGTACATACTCACCAAAATTAATCAAAGGACAGAGGCCCTTTTGGACACATAAATTTAACTTTATATATTATTATAACAATGAAGAATTTCAAAATATCCACATACTCCAGATACTTTCCAAGAAATGGAAGAAGAATGGTACCAGATTCCTGAAACCGAGTTCCAAAATGTTGTAGAAAGCATTTAATTAACTGTCGATTATTAATTTATTTTACTCATCAATCAATCAAAATATACATTTATAAAGTGCCGGTATCCAGCTATTCTGAAGTATTCCAACAATTTCTCTCTCAAGCATGTCGAGGAACATATGGCTTCTATTCCCTATTGTCCACAATCATTAGGATAGATCTATTAACTTTCATGTAAGGTGTGTCTGGATCTATGTGTATTTCTGGTCACCCAGTTCTATATTGATACAGGACACCTGTGACCAGGTTCTCATGCATGAGTTTGCATGCACTATTCAGTCTCAATAGTTACAGTCATCTGTCCTAGCAAGACCTGCCATTGGCAATATGATGATGTATCAACCTGTCCTGAATGACAATACTTGTGACAATGTCCTGAATGACAATACTCGTGACAATGTCCTGAATGACAATACTTGTGACAATGTCCTGAATGACAATACTAGTGACAATGTCCTGAATGACAATACTTGTGACAATGTCATGAATGACAATACTTGTGACAATGGCATACTTGTGACAATGTCCTGAATGACAATACTTGTGACAATGCCATGAATGATAATACTTGTGACAATGTCCTGAATGACAATACTTGTGACAATGACTTGTGACAATGCCATGAATGACAATACTTGTGACAATGTCCTGAATGACAATACTTGTGACAATGTCATGAATGACAATACTTGTGACATTGTCCTGAACGACAATACTTGTGGCAATGTCCTAAATGACAATACTTGTGACAATGTCCTGAATGACAATACTTGTGGCAATGTCCTAAATGACATGTCATGAATGATAATACTTGTGACAATGTCATGAATGATAATACTTGTGACAATGTTATGAATGGAAAACTTTACAGATATTTATTAGTTCCTGAAATGCACATACACATGAAGGCATTAAAACCCATACCTGAGAACAAACAGATGGTCTTGTCCAACAATAAATGTAACTTTGTCTAATATTACATGAAGCTGTTTAAGATTTGTTATTGGTGTTTAGAGTCGCTTTCAAGATTCTTTCACTGTTATCACGACAGGTAGAGGAAAACTGCAACATCTGGAGCACAGAATGTTGCAAAAAACTTAGCATCAGCTGGTACTGAGACCAAGGATGACTGACAACTGCATTGCAATGATAAAGACAGAGCATCCTATCATGATCGCGTCGGAAAGAGAACTTTCGTGAATATTGATGCCGGTAGCTGTTAGATCGCAACAAGCCCAATGTATACAGTAGAGTGCAAATGAATATTCAACATTTTAGTTAATGTTCTTTTAATGTCAACATCTAAACTATGTAGTACCACTATAGTGAAGTGCACGCATGCACGCACACATACACAGATGGAGACTTAACATGAACCATACAAATACATATTTGAACACATTATCAACAAATTTTTCTATAGAACGAAAAAGTACATATTTACTTTTGAACATATCATCTTGTTTCGCAATCACACAAGTACACAGCCAATTGCCTTTGTAGAGAAGATAAGATAGCTTGGCAACAAGGAAGTAGACAAGTGTATTCAACCCAAACAGGTGAAGTGATATCTTGGGTGTGTAGGCTAAGTCAGCCACAGCGTAATATAACACTGCGTGTAATCGTGTGCATAACAATAAAACAGCAATCCCTGTGAATGAGGAAGATCTGAATAATTAAAGAGCAGTTTCTTTAAATATACAGATTCCAAAATTATGCTGCTTTACTAGGAAATGTAATATTAATTGCTGCAATCAAGGAGTGTTTATTGTAAGGTGTTCTGGTGGGTGTTTCGGGTGGGGGAATGAATGTTTTCATTGTACGTAGGTGATATTATTTATGAAAAGTTAGTTATATTTCAGTTGTTTCTGGTTGTGGCGACGTCTTCGGTGGTGTATTGTGGTGTGGTGTGGTGTGGTGTGGTGTGGTGTGGTGTGGTGTGGTGTGGTGTGGTGTGGTGCGGTGCGGTGTGGTGTGTGTTAGGGGAGATATAATCATGTCAGGTACAGTGTTAGGTAATTAGATCAAAGAATGAAGAAATTTATCCATGTCGGTTTCATCATGAAATGTACTGTCTATCATTCAAGGTTTTCATTCATCATGGTTCAAATTCCATGACCATTGGATACTTAGGCCATTGTTATTTGATTGCCTAGTTTACAGACCCGCCGTCCTAATTTATTTTCAATTTGGAAATAAAAATAATTACTTTTATTATATTCCACCGACATTGTACTAGTATTTTTAAGAAATTTGTATTAATAAATGATGATGGAACAAGCCCTATAAACTGTCACGAAGCTCTCATACCCACAATGAGATCATAGCGTTCTCATTATAAGTGTGAGATCACCATGTATAAGAAAAGAGATTGCTATGACAGTGCTAACAATTTATAACAATTACTGCTATTGACAAGCAAAACTTTGAAAATAATTGTGCATTCAAATCTGAACAATTCATTCACACTGACCAATTATTTACAATTATATTGACCAATTACATTTCATTTCTGTCAGCCGACCAATCATATTACTTTTTTTATATTGGGCCAAAACATCAAATTACAATTATTTATATTTTTAACTGCCAGAGCCAAAATGATCACAGAAAAATCTGTAAACCAAGGAATCGAATAACGAAGACCTAACATTACCAGACATCACGTTCAGAAAGTATAGTTACATCTATCTATATCGTTGTAATTCTAGCCAGGCGACACAGAGTAGTGATACAAGATGATGAAGAAATAGCATGTATCATTAACAGCTATGATTACAGGCAATGTCGGCCACGAATCAGATCACAGAAAACCAACAATTGTAATAACATCTCACCAACTCCCTACTCCCTGCTGAATAAAATCAAAGTGTTCAATTTCTGCATGTGATCGGGAAACTTAAGTCGCCTTCAGCAGGGAGAGGGTTTTACTAAAATTAACAAAGTATGTTGGTGTTTAAACTAACCACTTGTGACTTGTTATGGAACCCATTAGTAGCGTGCCATAATTTGGAATAACAAAAAAACACTGCTCCATCTAATGCATTCTCCAGTAAAGCAATTACTAGTAATTGGGCTGAGGTTTGGTAAACATTCCCCACAATATTAACAACCTAATGCAGGCAATTTATTCACATATCTGAATTGAATTTTAACATAATTTGTTAATAAACTGTCCAATTAGTTTCCTGAAGAAAAATATTGAAAATAAATAGCAAAACATTGTCAGAGTACCAAACTAGAAAATATTTAATTAATTGACAATAATATTAATAAGTTAATAACATTTATACTGTACAAGGCCCTAAGATTATTAAACTTTGTGAGTACGATTTCATACTCAATTTCAAATTTGATATGGGGATTTATAAACAAAACTGTTGAGTTGAGCATGCCATTTTAATTCAAAAAGATTCCGTAACCTCAGTGCGAAATCTACCCCCCAAGGCATGCTGAAAGTGTCACAATTAGCATTGTAAGATTAATTCCGTTTTTCAAGGAATGAAAGCACAGGTTACGGTACAGTGATAGCATAGCTATACTACCACAAAACTGTATGTGTTTAGCTGAAACCAGCTGTGCAAGAAAAAAGCACAGACTTGAAGGCAGCCCTTGTCGACAGCACTGCACATTGATCACACCGATAGAAACCACCTTTAAAGTACAGAGGCCATCCTTACAGTACAGACAGGTAAGGAAGGCCTCCTGTGGACGATATATTGATTGGAATTCCAGCATTCCGCAACCATACAATCAATATTTCACATCTTACAAACATATCAACAAATCAAATACATGTACCGGTATGTATACATACACACATATTTGAACAATTGTATGCATACGGTAGTCCTGACATTTGTGAAATATCGCCAACCTTATGTTTCAATGTTTTCCACGGTTTTAGATTCATACACATCACAGAAATTATCGTAAAATTGCAATCTTGCAAATACTTTGTATTATCAAGTAATGAAAGGCTTACAATCACGGTTTGTTGACATATTTCGTGCTCAAATGTATTTTACATGATAGTATGTGCATTTGATTTGTAAAGACAAGTATATTGGGCAACAAGTTCATTTTCTGCATAAACCACTCATGAATATTATCTCCACAAATTAAAAATCCCTAGATAAAAAACATGGATATCTGTAAAAATCTCCATAACATCTATGTATTGAAAAGAATAAAAGTGCATTCATGTTCAATGATGAATAATTCAACCACGCTACAATGAAACTAGCTTTACATTGTCCACGAATCAGACCACAAGGACTCAGAATCGCACTTCACCGTTAACTTCCATCTTATGAATAATTCCCCATCTTATCTCGCTTACACAGACACACACATCCAAATGTCGTGGAGGTGATGGCAACTATTATTAACGGCGATGGTCAGTGCCGTTGTACTTACATGGTCCGGTCGCCTCGCTGGTCGCACCTGAGTCACCGGAGGTGCTACTTTACGCCTCATCATGGTGCACGCACATTACCTACACCCTCCACCCTGCACGGAAACACACATACACGACACCCAGGCTCGTAATCATATCCAAGATTTCCATAACGCTTTATCTGCCAGCTGACACAAGGTGAGACCTTCAGGCCAGAGCCTATTTACATCTGACACAGGGGCCACCTCCACAGCCACTACGCGTAGCACATAAATAAATCCTCTTGAGAGCAGCGGTCCGGCCAGGTAGAGGAGACTATACCGCATGTCCCGTCAGTCCGCATGTCCCGTCAGTCCTCATGTCCCGTCAGAGTAGGTAACATTCTGGGAATGCAAGTTGGGTAGCTCAACACGACAAGGGCCTTTCCTTTGATGCTAGGCCGTACTACTACGCAGACAGTACGTTTCCTAGATGGCACATCCAGCAGTGTGTGTACAATACTAGTGTATTCCACCTGATATCCCTGCAGGCTAGTATGCTCCAACCACTGAGTCCTTGGTGTGCAAACCCAGGCTCCTTGTGTGTGTGTGTGTGTGTTATCTTGTCCGACACTTACACGGACGGTTATTTTTAGCCACACCCACTGCCAACCAATGAGGTCAAAGTAAAAGGGTGATCAGTCCTTGGGGCCGATATAGTTAATATTGATACCAGTGTTAACCAAGGCTCCATATGGTGAAAACCATGCACAGCTGCGGACTACACATTAACCCTTGATATTTTAAACTTATCAAGATTCCAATGCTTACGAATGCTCTTAGGCTGTGGCCATTGTTTGTATGTGCATTTGGACATGTTGGATGAGCTCTCGAACAAATACACATAAATCATAGGAACACATAAAAATGTATTGTCTCGATTGTAGTTTCAGACTAATGCCCAGAACATAAAGGGTTACGGGAAGAAATACTATCAGTATCATCCATCATCGTAATCACAAAGTAATCGTGTATACTTGGACTCTGTATACTAAGCATGTCTATGTAAACAAATATTGTATGCACACATACTTAGTTTACAGCTGGTCGGGATAAACAACTACACTATGAATTTCTAGCCATAGTAGAATACATGCAAAATAACTGTTGACCAAACATTGATAACAACATGATAAAATGCTTATCATGTCACATGGTACGTATAACAGATTGAGTGTAAAACATTTTATTGATACTAAACTGTCTAGATGTTCGCACAAAATGAGCATGATTATTGTATAACAGTAATACTATTTTAGAATTAACTTTTTTGTATGAGCGAGTGATTATGGAGTTTAATGTTGCTGAGGGAATATTATTATACAATATTATGTGTGAATTATTTTTTTTACAATAACATGTCCAGATTTCTGGAGAATTTTGTATGCATATACATCATACAATAGTACTGTTACACAGAAACCCAGATAGCTTCATTATTATGTTTCTGCATGAACATGAACATTGCGAGGAAAAGTAAACTTGTTAAAAAAAATAAACTGTATCTTCATATATTATATTCAGACATTGTGGGGAAAACTTTATTTATTTTTTTAAAACATACCAAAAACTTAACTAGATTTATAAAAGAATCCAAAATAATTCAAAATAACTACGTTTCATTCCGTTAATAATTACAATCAAGATTGTTGCTCAAGTTACTTTCAGTGATTCATCTACCTATTTACCACACAAGCATGTGCCTACTTGTCATTTTTACCCTCACATTTCAGATCGGCACTCTGCAATATACCAGTTGAATTTGTGGTGAGTGCGTCTACAGATCTAAATGGTCCTAGTTATATGCAGCAGATCATGTGTCGCTAGTGCACCGAGAAGATAAAAGCAGTGCATTAAACATGTACACTGATACGAACTGCATGGGATAGGGCCAGATACGCAGTGAACCAGCAACTGATACCTCCAGCTAACACCCCTATTATTTCACTGTGCTGGTGTATTCCTTATTTATATTACGTCAGAGTTACAAGTCGAGCAACATTAATATCATCCACACCCACTGATAAGCTGTGAAAACGTAACGTGCATTTTTAGTGATGCCTCACAAGGTCATAGATGGACTAATTTCTGTCCATGATTATTTAAATTATTTTTTTTACAAATCAAGATTCTTTCACTATGAGTGATTATGGAGTTTAACGTTGCTGCGGGAATCTTTCACCGATTTGCGACGATGATTCTTTCACTAATATCACGGCTTATCAGTTTAGAGCAGGAGGAAACCCGCAACATCAGTAGCGCTGAATGTTGCAGTAAATCTGTGAGCACCGGTTGGTAATGTAAAATTAATGCAACTTGCAAATAACACAAGAAAATAACTAACAATAAATAGTAGCGCTGAACACAGATATCTATAACACCATACTTTCGTATGTTAGATACTAAAGCACTGTAATTTTACCAATAATTATTATTTTTTAATTACATCAGTTATCACTACCATTCCACATGTCCACACTGTCTTCCTTGATGCAAAACAAAGTGATTCTTCTCGGTGAAATTACCATAATAAATCATAGTTTCGCCCTCATCTATTATCGCTAAAGCATAAGGCTGCTTGCTGTGGGAAGTGTGAATAGGAATGTCTGTGTATATTTGACCAAGTCAAGTGTTTGAATTGCCAGGGATTAAAGTCTCGTTTCTTTACAAACAAGCACGACGGAAATATCCACACCAAAAGTATGGCGTGTGTGTGTGACAGAATAAATAGCCACATACTGGACCTAAGGACGCGGGCTACTAGCAGGAAGTAGATGGCGTCTTGTATAAGCAAGCACTCCATACAACCAGGTCAGTTTTTGACCAGTACTGACCAAAACACACAAGTCTCCTTTGCCCAGGCCTCTATGTTATGAAAATCTTTCTGTAGTCCAGGCGTAAATCTGGCTCTGAGATTCCGAGAGAGAAAAAATGAGAACGATTTCATGCTCAAGCTCAGATTTTATATACGAGGATGAGATTACAAAACTTTTCTGATTATTATTTCATGCTCAATTCAAAGGTTTGTTCACAAATCCTCATTTATACAATCTGAGCTTACTGTTGCAAGAAATTATGTAAAAATCGATTCACACCCAGACTACAATTAGAACTTCTTTTGGATAAACGCGGCTCAGATGTACATGATGGATTCTTCATAATTCATTGGAAAACATAAAATAAATAGAATAAAACTCAACTAAAACAATCCATACTGTCTACTAAAATAGCTTAGTTAGTCCACAAAAGACTACAAGCAAAAAGTATCAATATAATGACTTGCTGAAATTTAAAAAAAAAACACTAACAAATTCCTGTTTACACCTTCCTAACCAATTCATGAATACAAAAA
The DNA here is from genome assembly GCA_034780755.1 of Lepetodrilus elevatus. Lineage (NCBI taxonomy): Eukaryota > Metazoa > Mollusca > Gastropoda > Lepetellida > Lepetodrilidae > Lepetodrilus > Lepetodrilus elevatus. The sequence continues at coordinate 11,653 of JAVCKZ010047640.1, forward strand.
CTCAAAAAGTCATTAGAGGTTATATATCAGCACACAACCCTGCTTGTTACTATGTGTATGTACCTCAACCAAACACAGCTTGTCAAAAACAGCAATTTGCAACATATACTACACAATTATCATGATGGTAGTAGACCCACTTATTTTGACAACGTAACAGAATACCACTAGCATGTCCCGTCGCCAAGAAGAGTAATAGACTATAAGCTATGACTAATGTACAGCTAATTCAAGAGATCTTCACCCGACACGATTGTAAGCAAACATATGACAAGAAAAGGCTTATGAAGGCCCTGGGTGATACGAATCATAGTACGTATATAACTAGGGTCACTGTCTGCTGGACAACACAGGGCTTCACATTCCTTGCGAAATTACCCTCGTGTTCGTGTTTAGAATGTGCAATACTTGAGGGACCAACATTAGTTGGATCCTTACACAGACACACACAGTTGCATGGTGATGACAGTATAGTTCACCCTGCAGGGAATGGGTACCCGGCGCAGGGAATGGGTACCCGGTAGGATGAGTGAGGGATTATGGAGTTTTAATGCTGCTGTGGGAATCTTTCACCCATTTGCGACGATCCCATTAAGATGAGATGGAAATTTGATAGTTAACATTCTAGCATATGAAATGGTAGCTTGGGTTGTATACTTCCCTGTGAGGTGAGAAGGAATTTGAATGAGTGATTATAGAGTTGATGCAGGAATCTTTCACCCATTTGCACTGAGAGAAGGAGCATGAAGACACACCAATCTCCTGACATTGTTAATAGTGTAGCTAATCGAGAATGGATTTGGTGCAACATAAACATGCACATTATCATCACAATGATCACTTGAAACATTGATTTCATGTTCAATGATATCTCAACTTTAAGATACTGATGGTAACTGAATAAGTTTCAGTGAATACTAATACAGAGCTCCTTCAAATTTCAGAAATAAAATCTTATACATTGATGTCAACAACACTAACTCTCTCTCTCCATGCCTAAAGAGCAGTACCTGTGCCTAATCCAGCAAAGAGAGGGATAACTATAAACTATCTCCTCTTTCCTAATAGTAAAGGTCTATATCACTTTTAAAAAACATCATCTGTAAAGAGGTAACATCATAAATAGATGTTCTCTTTTTTTTTTCACCCTAGATAAAGATAGCCCACATACTTGAAATGTTAAAAGGATGTAAACATGACAAAGCAGTCAATTATGAGATAAGAAATTTTAGTCTGCAGTACATGGTATCCACATAATCCTATGGCACAGAATCGAGACACACTAATACAACTAACTATCTTGACAGTTGCTGTAGTAAGTTATTTTCAATATGGACATTGCATTTAATTGTTTCCTTTTGTCTTGACTACAACTGAATGTTATTATAGAATACCTAAGAAAAGAAGTATTAGGTTTCTATTCCATATACATATTGAAAGAAAAATTCAAATAATGTACCAATGACTTAAATAAACAACAGGGGTCCCATTTCACAGAACAATCGTAGCGTTACGTACATGAGTTACGACTCTCATCGCGCTACGACTGTTCTGTGAAACGGGGGCCCCAGAACATTGCATATATGGATTTTAAAACGTGTATGACATTTCGTGACATACCAAGAACAAACATTCGCGGTTTGTGTTGAGGTTATCCCCATAAAACTGGCTACACAACTGTCTATTCACAGAAGGGTTCTTAAGCTACAACAGCATGTATTTATACTTTGTGGATGTAAGTTGAACTTGTTAAAACCCAATAGGATGAAGTGGCTCGTCTTTCTGTCCATTTTGAATAAGCTACGACACTGAAGATCGGGGAACAGCTCTCAGACATTATGTGTTGTGCAAATTTACTGATGCTTTAAAAAATACAAGTCTGTCATTCACGAAAGGCTATGCCTGGCGTTATCTTGCCTCCAGGTTCTGACATCAACATAGTTATCCTTCATCTTGGGGGTAATGTTAATAATCCCATCTGGGCTGGATTAATTTACAATGATAATCATATCTGGCATCTGAAGTTGCCTTCAGAAAGGAAAAGGTTAAAAACATAGAAATATGGCAGACAAACAATTATTTTTTAATGTTATAAAAAAAAATCATAACAAAAATCATGTTCTGCCTATCATTATCTGTGTACATATTATACCGGATAGTAGTTCCTATAGTTTTACTTGTAATATTAACTACATGATACCACAACACAGCTTTACCAAGTAGTTTACGTACACTATAAAACACCTAGGGGTATCTATAACCTTGACCACGATCACACACCAATACCCTGAAATCTTATCTAGCTCCATGAATCTATCTCGACAGCTTTATTGGTCAGGTACGAATATGTGAATAACTTACCCACATCCCTAAACCTTAATACACTAAAATAGTGACAAAATACTTCCCAGTTCCTCAGAAATCATATTTGCAAACTAGAAATAGGTCAAGTGTTTTCTTGTTCTATATTTGTTTTAGTTAATGCAGCTATGCTTCACATAAATACATTAGTCTGACTTTCATTACCCGCGACGGCATGTCGTTTGAATGAGCATTTCCTCTTTTATTGCCACTTAAGAAGAAGTTATCTTTCATAGTTGTGTACCATAAAAAGTATGTCAGCCGAGATAATTGCTAAAATTATAGGCAAACAAAAAATAGAACGTAAATATACATTTCCAAATTGGTGTCCAACTACATTAGTCTATTGTTTCCGTGTATGTTTTACGATGACTATTTACATGCAAGCGAGCCTGACTGAAGTGACATAACTGAGAGCTGGCCTGACCCAGAACTGACCAATGACAGGCCTGTTTATAAATACACTTGGGCCGTCCTCCATTCAGAAGTGAGCTTGCAATCATGACTGGAATGTTAGTTGTCCTGACTTGCTCAAAGCATCCTGCACATCTCGCAAGATAAATAAGCCTATGTTTCTGTGAGTGATCGATGCTCACAGTGTACACTTCAGGTATGGGGAGCGAGACAGCGGCAGAGGGAGACAGAGAGTGTCACTGAGCCTCTGTCTAGTGGCTGTGTTACGTCTGCCTCATTAACTCTCGAGATGGGTGGCTGACAATGAAGCTTGCCGCTGGAGTCGTTCAAGCGTGGCGGGTGATAAACGGCTCTCGTAAGAATGCAAACCTACGAGGGGCAAGGGCGAGAGGGACAAGGGCGTACGTAGGTGAAGTGAACAGTCGTATGTTGTCTTCAAACAGCGAGCCATTCAGAGAATCTGGACCGTACTGGTAGCTGATGTAAACACACACAAAGTCCATGTTAACAGATGAAGGAAGCCGCTTATTTCCCCATAAATAAAGGTTTTACACACAAACAATAATAATAGCAGCAGTAGCATTCATATATATAGGTAAACATTATACTATTTGATATATGTTGCACTATGATCACGCCTTCGAGAATGGATCTGGAGTGCACATCACCATTATTATTACATACACAATTCCACACTAATAGAAATATATTAATATTTCTATCAGGTACAGAAATTACACACAATTGTATAGATCACTGACCTAGACCACTTGTTGTGTCTATTGACATACTTATAAATATGATAGCTCCTCTATCAACATGTCAGAGTCAATCAGAACTTCTGCATTAAACTTTTGAAAAGAAATAATGCAATGGGATTATGTCAATAATGTCAAAAACTCCACAAATGTATTAATACGATTTGGAAAAATTCCATCAATTTTGTTTTCAAAACTAAACACCTTCAGACAATGTTTTTTTGCAATAGACAGTGTCCATTATCATGGTTACCATGGTTACTAAAGTATGAAACATTGTCAGCTGAAGTCATATTTCCAGAAAGAAAAACAAGTTAATAACCATAAATAAGTCAACCATATTGGCACACACATACCATATTGTCACATGATATATACCATATAGGCACACGCATACCATGATATAGGCACGTGTACACATATTCAAATTACTAAAATCGAACACATGTGGCTACCAAGCAAATTTACTGGGACAAGTAACCAAGCCACTTCTAGTTCCACAATGTGACCTCTATTTCACTTTGAATTCTGGCCTTCAGACACACAACCTGCCTCACAGTGGGAATGTGTGCGACATGTGTGACACACATTGCGTGACCCACATAATCTCCTAAGTATGATTATTATTAAATTGCCCACGACAATAATTGTCTTTGGCAGCAGCTGAGCGACGTTCACGTTACATAATATAATTATATGCACAGTTATTGATAAACATGAAACGAGGCAGCAATTAGGTGTCACTGTTGACTGTAGGCTCAGATCTCAGACTTGACAATGTCCACATACAAACATACACTTGAGTATGCATATATATATGTCATGTGTCAAGTTAACAATAGAACAGTAAAATTCACAAAGGGCAGAATTGCACATTGCCATGCACTTGCAAGTACAATCAATTCAGGTCTTCGTATCGTATTCGACTAATACACTGAAACCTAGAATTTCTAAAACTGAAATTGAGATCATGTCTACACTGGTCTTCATAATGTAACTCATGTCTTAGATATCATGGATATAGTATGTGTAATTGAATCTGATGGTATAGGATGAAGGATGACTGAGATGAATATGATTTTATGAAATAACTGATTTAGGTTCCTGTACTATATAAATCAAGTGTTAATGAATTCTATCTGCTAAGAGATTCTACCAGTACCAGTGTACAGAGATTCAAATATTTCAGAACGAGATGTCATTGGAGACATTTTCAACATTCTGTAGTCCAAAATATTGTTCAATTATTCACGAATCAACATGGTCAATTCCATGACTACCAAAAATCTCATTGGTTATGTTTACTCATTTCCAGCTCAGGGTAAAACAAACAAATCAGTCGGAAATGCTACGCAACATTGTAAACTTATGTGCGATAATTATTATCCTCAATTGAATACCCCAAACACCATGAACATACACTCTTAACTGACGCCCAATCAAAATCATTTCTAAGGCCTGTGTGCCAGGGGAGATAAACACACGGACTCCGGCAGTATCATTATCTGCGGTGTTAAACGTGCCCCAATAGAACCACCAACCATTGGAAAGGTGTCGGCCACAAAATAATCTATAAGCAGAGGCTGTTGTTGAAAACAATCAATGTTGTCTTGTGTTATCAAGTCATTCAAGTGACGGAATTTATCGACGTTTCGTATTTTCAATAACTCAGCACATTGTTTAACCGGGTTGTAATATTTTCTAAAAGCAATATTGTCTGGCTATTGTGCAATCAACTCAAAAAAATGTGATTTTGGCTTGTCCAACCAACTTGACAATATAGCTTTGACAACATCTACAATTAGTATTTGTACTATGCCATGTTTTAGTACATTTTGAACAATTTCAATATTGCATTTACCATTTTCCAAAGAGTTGGACATAACAGAATTTTCCAGCGAACAGATGAATTCCAAATTATTCAATTTAATAAAAATAGTTCATCTCCTCAAAATAAGGAATTCCAAAGTATTTTTACATGTCATAGCTAACTTAAAAATCAATTTACATTATCCACTGTCAACACACAACATATATACACCATGTACAATAGCAGTTGGCAGTATCAGATATAATATGACATACGTAAGCAGATAAGTTGGACATGTTTGTGATAAGAAAATCAAAAACCATCCTGCAAGGCGTCTCGATGTCTGGACATGCACTTAATGAAAGATTACCTATCAATTAACAATGGCAGTATTGTTTCATATATCAATATAACATCATTAATTTCAATATGATTAACTTGATCTAGTACACGGATGTTTTAGCCTGAATTGCAATTGATAATAATTGCACAAAAAATGTTTTAATGCTTATTAGCAGGAATATGTATTCATTAGTAATTTAATAAGTGTATGTGATAATGAACTAACACCGAAATAACAATGTTAATCAGCAAATATAGCTTTGAAAAAGTCACTTATTTCACTTTTAACACCAATGTTCTGAAGGTTTAATATTCTTTTAATTTATTTTGGTATTGGGGTTTATAGGCGCTTTCAAGATTCTTTCACTTACATCATGACTTGTCAGTTTATGGCAGGATAAAACCCGCAACATCCATAGTGCTAAATATTGCAGTAAATCTGCAAGCACTGGCTGGCACCGACAAGACCAAGGATGATAACTACATTGCCACTCTACAGACAGTACATCCTATCAATATCGCGTCAGAAAGGTAACTCATCAGTTAACATGGTTAAATAAGGGCGTGAGAAAACACACAACACCGGTAGTGCTAGATGTTGCAGTAAACCTGCGAGCACCAACTGGTACTGATAATGATACACAAAAGCTGACCAACCTAAACAAACTACAGTAAGCAAATATCCATAAGGATGGACATCATTGCTATAAATAGAGCCAGCTATCATCAAAATTACAATGAACTCTGTGTCCTGGTGTAATCATGTGGTAATAGTACTACGTAGTCTATGTAATCTGTTCTGAGTACATCAACTCTTCCTTATGTTACAATGTACATACAACCATACATGTTCTCATTAATTTGTACTCATATTAATAACAAACAAAATAAAGACATCAACTTCCAGAAAAGTTTTCATGATCATAGGATAAATATAATACAAGAAATACAGTTTAAGAAATGTTTCATGATCATATGAAATATTTGTGACCACAATATTATTATTAATAAGTGGCAATCATAAATGCTTCAAACTTCATGGTCACAACCTACAAGTTCAACCCATACCATACATTATTTATACACAATATATTTTCAGTCATGCACAAAGGTAATATAAAAGGCATTGGCTCTAAAGAGTTGCCTCCCTTCTTAAGTAACATTCTGACATTCATTCTGAAAGCAATATTAAATATCACAATCTTACATTATACAGGTTTTAACATTTGTATGTATGTCTCGTCAGATTTGTGTATACTGATAACACCTGATGATAGTGTATAAATAGGGTAGTCATTGTTTTGTATTTGTGCTGTTATCATAACAACAAAAATAAGTAAAAATAAAAAGATTATTTATCATAACAAGTCAAGTAGATAATAAATATTGTATTTATGTGGAGGGGAATGTCCAAGTAACTCTCCATTCCTTAAAAATAATGGAGCCGAGGCCCCGCAGGGGCCAAG
>JAVCKZ010047651.1:0-34555 GCA_034780755.1 Lepetodrilus elevatus
GAGAGAGAGAGAGAGAGAGAGAGAGAGAGAGAGAGAGAGAGAGAGAGAGAGAGAGAGAGAGAGAGAGAGAGAAGGAAGATGGAGGAGAAATAGACAGAAACAGACATGACTTATTGACAAACAGAGTGTTCAGTGGGGGATAAGATTAAATGATTAAAATAGTATCATTAATGTAATACCACATGTCCAACCCCTCGTTAAGTATCTCCACAGATATGAGGCAGTGCTTCTAAATGACAGTTGATAGTGGCAACATCTTGACGCGAGACATAAACAAATTTAAATCCCCAGAACTCTGATAACCCATCATACTCAACCCGTTCTTCAAAGCGTCCCTTTAACATTGCAGTCATGTTTCCTACAGGAACTATCATGCTGTTTGCGTGTATCGCCTGCCACTGTGCACTGATAGTAGGTCCGGACCCCCCTCCCCCCATCCCCCCCGTCCCCCTTTATAGATGACCGGTCCCCCATTGCGCCCCCAGGGCAATGCGAGACAAACACCCACATGCCTACACCCACCCCCTCATCAGGCAGTCTCGTGTCTCGTGTGTCTCGTGGCTGTTGGAACAGTCAGGCACAGTACAGTCGGAGACATAGGACAGTCAGGTACAGGACGGGTGTACTGGACAGTGAGAGGACATATAGCAGGAAATAGTCAGTGATGTGAGGACATGGCAGGACATTTACAAGCCATATACTAGTACATGTCTCTGTAGATTCAGTGTGGAGACGTATAGATATATATTTTTCTTACATGTTGACTGGATTACAAATGAAAGGTAGGGGAAATATCTTTCGTATATCTACATTTTATTTTATCAACGGTAGTACATTTATCAATATTTCAATGTCTTAGTGAAATATTTTGACTTTTCATGAACAAATTCTATATTTTAGGTACCTTATCAGTTTTTATGATTTTCTTTGAAAAGTATATTTTCATATTTTTACCGCATCTCGTTTTAGGATTTTCTTTGAAAAGTACATGCATTGATATTATTAACAGCTTCAATATCAACCAATCAGCTTCTTGTATTCTGAGGAATGCGAGAATGTTATTACACAAATATGTCTTGTTATGCATATAAACACGACCACAGCAGCTGCAGTTGTTACAATGCATTTCTACACAGCACTGATGCATAAATCATCTCTTTATATGCCTAGTACATTGATTTAGTGGTCATAATGCCAGTTTCATATTCATAATTCATGTTTGTATCACAAATAATCTCGTGTTTAATGCACCTCCTTTGCTCATCATGTATTGTTTTGCATTAGATTTATGCACATTAGACAGTATACATAGTGAGGCTGTGTGATGCGTTAACCCTAGGTGATGCGTTAACCCTAGGAAGTGCGTTAATTGAAATTACACGTAAGTCGAGTTATTTTTGTATGGCCATCTGTCGAGAACACATATATAACAATATTGGGAGTTGTGCTGATGTATTGACTAACATGTATGGAAATATGTGACATTATTGATGAAAAATATTTCTTTGCTGTAAATGTGTCCTCTGAAATATGCAACATGAGCAGGAGAGGTATAAATCTATGAATCTGGCATTATGCAATATTATGAAGGGTATGCAATTGTAACTCAAGCCTGCTAAGGCCATGATAATTTAATTCTCAGATTTTTCATTTAATTTATTGTTACATTTTATCTGTTGTAATATGACATTTCATGAGAAATATATATAATTTGCTATGGTGTAAAGTTGTTGTGTTATCCTCTAAACTGTTGGTCTTTAGGTTTTGGTATAATTTTGGAAGAAAATTAGCTTTAGCAATAGCATGTTCAATGAAGAAAGACAATAATCAATATGTTGTTGAGTTGTACAAATGAAATACAGTGGAGAGATATGATGTAATTGGAAATCTTCACAATTAACATCAAATCAGATGACTAGTTCACCAACATATCGTCGTAAATGGGTGAAAGATTTCAACAGCGATGTTTAAACTTCATAATCAATTCACTTTGATAATCTGCCACAACCACAGACGTTGTCATTGGCCGATCGAAAATGAAAACCTCAATGAAAACCCCCCTCGAACGTCACACGGACTGTAGAAATATTCTTACGACTTTTTACAAATAAGAATTGCGTCAACCGGCGAAGGAGACAGCTTTCAGACTCAAAGTGTGACCGAATCCCACAGCGAACACTTCATAGCATGTTGCGTAATGGGCTTAAGAGTTTTAATCTGCAAGTTCTGTATGTTCTGCTCCTAGACCGGGCTCCAGAACTCAAGACAGAAGTCCTTGTCTCTTGTTGCTGGCCCTGCCAACCCCCCATACCTCCAAGGTCGAAGGTCACCATCCACTCCAAAGTTGTCCTCTTCAAACACGGGGCTAACACGCCAATATTGCCTCTCATTATCTTAACATGACCGCTTGAGATCTAACAAAACACAGCTGCAGGAAGGCAGACTCCATGGGAGGTAGTTGTCTGGAATATGTATTCTGTTGTTAGGTGCTAGTGTCAAAACAACTACCTTTGTCTTTGTTGTATGTTTGTAAACATGGCCACCCTGGGTTAGAATTGCCTCTGTTGGAGATATTGGTCAGTTTAGTTATAGTCTCTCTTGCCTTTATGGACCGACTATATTGGATATTATAAGTAAATTCCGTAGTGTTTGTGTGGTCAAATTTATGTGACGTGTAAACATTTGTCGGAGATATTTTTCTGAACAAATACACCTGTATGAACAGTTCTGTTTATTGTATTTGTTTGAAACAGGGCAAAGATTCTGATAACGTTACATATCGATCTCAAGCATGTCAATCTTCTAGGTTAAATATATTTTATTGACCAAAATGTCGTGAGATTGGATAAAAGCTGGACGCTTACGGGATTCGCTCTCTAAATGTAAATCCTTTATAATTTTATTTGAGTAAGTAATAAATGCTTATGCCCATACACTATTTTACAATATAAATATATGGTCGCTACAATATTCAGGACAGAGCGTGGATATTCATATTCGATTCCTTGATTAACCTTCTTTGTATGAGAGGCAACTAAAGATGACTTATTGGCAAGCTATTTGATTGTATCTATCTCAAAGGTGAAATGTAGGCTTTCATAGGGTTAATATATCTCAATATGACAAATAGTATGGTCAATTTATTCTTACATTTATGCAATATGGAATATGCCAGAGGTATTTTATCAAATGTTACGAAACTTTATGATTATCTGCAATTTAAGCAAAATTTGTCCATGATTACGTGTTAAAACTGGTTTGATTTTTCTCTTCGATAAAAGGGGATTGCATAGCCTTGCATTGAAACAAATACATAGGAATGAGAACGTTATGATAAGTATTTTAGACCATGATATTGTTGATGTAAAACTGTATATCGGCGATCAGTATTTTCAATATCCTTATCTCATCGTTAATCGTGGTACATTACTAGTAATACTAGGATACAACGAAAAACGAGGGTGTCTTTAACACTAGGGAACACCGAGGGATTGGTAGTTGAATGGTCTCGCACTGGAATTCAATATTTAATGCAGGTATTCGTTAACAAGAACGCATAACATGGGTCGGCAGGTTACAATGGTCATGACAACATTTTTAAAAAGATAGTGTAAGCGATATTGATACGACAAACAAAACTAATGTAATGGACGCTCAACAGAGGTTGTAAGCACTTAGTTTACAGACGTTGTCATGTTGTCACTGAATACTCTAATGTACAAACATGTTCTGCTGTTTTATATTTGTTTTAATGTCAGTAAATGGAATATGTTAGTCGTTTAAAAAATGTGTTACCGAAAGTAATTGTTCAGAAAGTCTGTCAAACATTTCTTCAATTTGGAAATTATTGTTGAATTAATGTTACTTTTATTTGTATAGTCATCCATTATGTATTGTTTTTAATACTTTCCTGATTTATAAATTGTTTGTGAATCTTTTACCTGAATGATTTGTCGCAAATAATATGTTCAAGATGAGACAACTCTGCAATGCATGGATAGCGTAGACTGTTTGTGACAATGTAACAGATCGTAGCTGTCACACACGGAACTGTCTTGTCTCGGCCTCACTGCTTTTCTGGTTAGAACAAGCCGAAGTATGTCTACGTGTCGAAGGAATTTTTGTGACTGTCACGATGTATATTTTAGACTTCTTTGAAGCATTGCGAGATGAAAGTTGTGTTTGTAAACATCTTGGAAAGAATGTTTGTTAACATTAACAGAAACTGTTTTACATGATTGCTATTTTATATGATTAATATTTGTTTGCATACATGAAAATAATGTAATTGATTGTATTTTGCATAATTATTCAACTTTTTTTTTCAAGGTGTAAGGAAGTATTTATTGACAATATATTCTGCAAATATGCAAAATATAGCTTTCAAATTCAAATTTGGTCCAATGAGTCAATGATCAAGATGTTTGTGTACTATTTCCCCGTCAACCGAGCACCTATTGGTCGGTGACACACATCACGTTACCCCGCAGACTATTAGAAACATATGTGGTCTAGCTTGTCCAGTAACTGATAGAGAGCTTTTAACACAGCTACAGCCTATACTCCACAAAACTGACGCCGTAATTGTATTTCTGTGGGTACAAACTTAACGTGAGTAAGATATTGTCATTTTTACATTTATCATTTAACCATTTTTCATATATTTTTACTTAGTGTTTTTATTTTGTTTAAAAGTATATTGAAATTCAATATGGTACCATTTAGATTATTTATTATTTACTGTATACTACTACTAGATATTTCTATTTCTATTTGCTGCATAATATATATTCATTTTTTGTTTTGTCATTGTCCCATATTGTTAAAATACTTCAAAGAATTCTTTTGTCAGGAATATTTACGTGAACTTTTTTCAATTGATTTTGTTTATCGCATTTATGTCATTATCCATATGCAGCCTTTTATGTGGGCACAAATGATGCGTTTTATATTTTTGAATAAATCTGAATACGTAATCCGGCCGTGCACGGAGTAATCGTGCTGTCACGCTGCGGTATGACAAGTTTCGTATGACGGGTCACGTAGTGTGACAAATATCCACCCACACACATCCTCAGTCCGCACGCACCGCCGATCAATATCCACGCAATAATTACCGATACTTGATTGGCTTCCCATATTCTGCGTCCTAAAATAGCGCATGGCAGGACTTGCAAATATAGGACAGTGGTTTGGCAGGACTTGGGGGGGAAAAAGGACTGCGGTGTAAATGTCGTCAATATACCGTTTTCCCTCGACGCCTGATTAGAAACCAGTGTTTAAATTGTGTTTAAAATAAATTTAAACTTCATTTAGGGACTATTTTAGACTTGGTACAATGCTAATGGGTTTACGTGGAAGGTTTTGTGATGAAACGTTTGGGAATTAAGTAGCTATTCAAATTTCCACTTTGACAACTTGATCCCAAGTTCTTTAATTTTTATCGGGATGTTTTTCGTTTGACTTCGGCTAGAGGCGGTCCTTGTAATTTTACAGGGTATGACGTCGATCATTGCATGTAAATAGGGAGGAACGTGAATGAGGAGGAGGCATGATAACCTATAGGTTTAGTTTACATGTCACGTCTCTTAACATGCTTCCAGTTGTTTGTCTTGGTACGCGAGCGTGCAAATCATCGCACATTGCTCGGGTTTGGTCTATATGCAGCTTCTTGCCAATCAGAAATCACTAGAATTTAATCAGTTTAAGATCTACGCTGTCAAGAAATGGCAGAAAGGAAAAAAATAGGTGTGAGGAGTTTTGGGGAGGGAAGAAAAGATTGTTACATATTTGAAAACGTTGGTGGTCTGTTTCAAAAATAAATACTTGAGAGATGTGTTTAACATGTGGAAATGTGGATAAACTAAGGCACATATCGGTCTTTAGGCACATATCGGTCTTTAGGCACCCAGAATCAAAGCTAATAGAGGTAATGGTGTGGGGGGCCAGTTGGGTGTTACCAGGTACCAACAGGGGCCAGGGTATCCAATACCACTTGCTGGATCACTAGGGAGCCGGTTACAAGGTCTGGGTATCGTTTCTCGAAGCTCTCCTATCCACTATGAGACCGTAGCACTCTCGTAAGTGCACGATCCCCATGTATTAGAGATGGCTACGAGAGTCCTTCCTCCTGGTCTTGTAGTAGATATGAGAGCTCTGAGAAACGATATTCAGGAGATTATCATTGATGTGTGGTGACATTCAGAAGGGACAGCTATCAAAAAGTTTTCTTCTGAAGCATAATTTGTATGGAATTTAACAAAAGCCTTAAAGTTTACAGAGATACGCCATAATGTATGGATTTGTCAGATGGATATATGATGGTCATAATGAGTATTACCAGAATCTACTGCGTCTTCCACACACTACCTGCTACCCACATTTAATATTCTCTGGATTGTCTATTACCTGACCCTCTCCATGACGTGATGCTATCTCAGATGGGAACAGAAGGGAACTGATGGTGGATGACAGGGACCATCTCACGACACAACAAAGACTTCTTTGTGCTGCTCTATTATCTCACACCCGTGAAATATCTCGCATACCTTCGGGTGTCCTCTCAAACCTCGGGTATATTCCAACAATACCTCCGTGTTTTTCTAATCATTTTTCTAGTTTGTTCAGATCCATTGGGGTTTTTGCTGTACGTAATCCAATATTTACACTTCCTTTATTTGAAGTCAGATTATTAACCTTCGTGAGTCGGCTTTTATAGTATCGGAGGATTATGTGTGAGCACAGTGCATTGATATTGCAAGTATTTAAAAATTTACCTTAGTAAATAAAAAACAAAAAATGTAATTTTGCTCTTGACAGCCCCTGTCTAAAAGTACATAGTTTATTGTCGAGATATTTTAACGAGCATTTACAAATGATCAAATATGATTAAGATGGTGATAAAAGAAATGTGTATTGACATCAAGTGTTTCATCTTCTGGCAGACACAGTTTGACATTTTCCCCCGTTAATCTTTGTTAATCTTCGGCTATCGGCGGATGGACCATCTCAGACAGATCCGGTCAGTACTTCATTAATGAGTTTGGTGCCAAACTAAGATAAAACTTTGTCCCTCCTTCCCCCTATCTCCCACCCTCAGATTGTGCATCCCCCACCCCCAGATTGTGCATCCCCCACCCCCAGATTGTGCTATCTCCAGTCTGGGATGATGTTTTCATGCAGTGCTTGGTTTTAGTCAATCAGTTGGTTCATCAGGTTTCTCAGCGGAGAGTGGTGCGCATCAATGCTGCCATATGGTCTGGGTTCAGTTCCAGTTTTGCATACTGGTATGTACTATTTGTGTATTTTTCTGTCAGATAAGGCTTTCTGATGGTTGTATTTATAGCTGCTTCCTGCCTGGTTTGCTTCATGGATTAGTAGTTCTATATGGAGCGTGTTTTCTAAAATAAATAATAAAACAAATTTGAAGGATGTAAAATTATGTAAAAAAAAATTTATTACAAAAATATGTAAAAAGAAATGTTAATTAAAAAGAAAGTTAATTAAAAATGTTTTAAATGATGTACGGTAATAGGTTCTCCTCACTCTGAAAAGCAGATCGCTGAAATGTTCTGGAAATCCCTGACAGTGATTCTCTGTGGACAATACTAAGGTAGAGTTTTATATCAATGAATATTAAGTGAATACATTGATACCATATGTTAATTTCCACTTCACTAACACAAAGCAGTGGTTGTAGAGACAATGACGAAAGACAAAACGGTCTTTGTGAAGGTATATCCAGTGACAGTTTAATGGGCAAAAACATTTGCATTTTGACCTCGTCATTTAGGGTCTAGTATATCAACATGCATGTGGAGAAACTGTCGAGGTCATCCTTTGGTGTGTGGTCATCGTTTGGTGTGTGGTCTGTGGTACACATGACATTGAGCACTGCGCGATCCGCTGATGTTCCTGATCTCCGCGACCCGTGAAGGAATTACACGTGCGTGTGTTCCGAGAAGCAGTTGCTGACTGACGTCAAGACGTCGTTACCTGTTGATGTTAGTTCACAAATTAAATAATATGTTAAGAAAATAATTGGTAAAATTGAAAAGATATTTAAAGAAATTCATGGTGCCGATGTTATTGAAATTTACTTGATGTCATCTCGTGAAGTTTAGGATGATGGAATCTTAGGATAATGATAATTATGTTAATAATCATGGATTTTGTAAAAAGTATTAGCAGGGTACAGACCACACACCAAAAGATTAGGCTTCAGTCTGTATAGGCAATTTTTCTTTTTCTTTTTTTTGGTTGTTTTATTTTGGTTGTGAATCAATTTCTACTGACTCATTTTTGTGTAGATCTAAATTGGCAATACATCATAGGGTTGCTATTGAGAGTAATGAATATTTATGACAGGCTATTTAAGAGTCATGCTATTCATCATCATCTGCACTAATTGTACATTACTAGTCTGGTCATGTGGCCTTTAACCCTGTTGGACAAGGGTGTGAATGGTCAATTACAGGATGTGACTTGCATGCAAGGGGAGATAATTATTCATAGAGAACAGACGCAAGACCACCATGTTAAATCACTACAGAATTATAAAGTAAATTAGTCGTATGGAAAGTAGTACACTTGTAAAATTGAGGAAAATTGAACACAATGCATATTTGTTTCCTCATACGAACTCAAGCCTTTTTAATCCTACGTAAGTGAACTATTTAGGTGTACCAGCTATTTTAGACCGATTTAGAATTTATATTTGTAATAATCCACGATTTTAGATTTATCATTTTCAATTGTTTAATTCATACTTGAATTTGTCACGTGTCGCGAGATTGGCATGTCACGACATAGGCACGTTACGTTACGACACCCATCCCAACGCCTATATATAGATGTCCACCATGTGTTTAACAGGGGCAGGAATCCTGGTATATTTCTTCAATATGTGGATTTTTCTTGGACCCAAAGATCGGTCATATGTCAGCTATGCGTTGTTTGTAAGTTCGGGTCCACTCTGCAGGGAGACTTCATTGTGCTCGACTGTGAGTCACTTCGTACAGTTGCGTTTTGGAATGTCAAGCTTTTATTTCATAAATACCATGTATACTACTAGAAATCTGGTGAGCATTATGACATTTACAAGTTTTTCGCTTAATTTTTTTCTCTCCGTGGTTTGTAAATTTCCTGAATGCCTTCCGAAAAATCATGGCAAGCGAAAAATAAAAATGTTTCCTCAGTGAAGTTATCTCATGGCCTTGAATCGAATTTCGATTGTCCTTAAATTTGCCAGAAATGAGGCGAACATGAATCAATAATTTTGGTTTTCAGTTTAATTGAAGCGGAAAGTTATTTCTGGAAAATTGATGGGAAATTGCAAATTATGCTGTACTTAAAATCTACGAAGATTGATACGTTCCTCTCACACACAGGAAACATTTTAGCGGTAACAATCAGTCATAGTTTCCTGATAATTACCTCCCCTTATTTAAAAGATTGGGAGTGGGTGGTAAAATAGTGGTGCAATTAAGGGTGGCGAAGGTATATTACCAGTTCAGGCGGGTCAAAAGGAAGAGCCAGAGGGCTTTGATTTCTGTATTTTAGTGTCGCATCTTAAGAGGTTTAGCTATCAATGAACAGTCATAAATGATAGAATGTCTTGCTTCTATGAAAGTAACAAGTAGTAATGAATAGTAGCAAGTAGCTATTGTATGAAGTCAAAGACTACTAGTAGCCTTATGGATATGTTTGATTTTATTTTTAAGCATTAAATAAACAGTATGAAATTTGTACTTTCATATAAATATCCTGTTTCGTTTGACATTAGCAAAGTTACAAATGTTCATTTCAGTGCTAAGAAAGTAGTCTTACCAAATATATCATATTCATTCTGACAAGAACAGAAATGTACCTTTAAAACCTACAAGCCTGAATAGCTACTAATATGTCATTTCTGCTCCAAATTTAGTATAATTTTGAAGATTATGAGAAATGACTGGGGCTAGTGTTAATTTTCATCCCTGCTTTGACCATTGTTGTACAAACAAAACTTGTACAATTGTTAGTTTTATGGATTCACGTTCACACCTTTCCCCGTAGGGCTTGTAATAACTGTAAAAGATTTTGTGTACCACATCTCGAGAAACAAATATTGACCAATAAAGTTGAGTGACACAATCGTGACTGGAGTACCTACAAACACCCTCATGTCCATTAGCGGTCATTTTGACATGTTTGTCTGAGTAGATTGTTGACAAACACCTTACTCTGCACGTCTTGTTCCGTCTCTTGTTCCGTTGTGTTCCGCTGTCCCAGAGTCCCGTAGACCTATAATGAGGAAGTACCTCAAAGGTCACATGACACCCAGGCGAAAGGTCGGAGGTCACGTTGACCAGTGTCCGAGTGGTCTGCCAAGCCATGCTGCGGAGAGAACATGGGCGAAGTCAAACACAGATGTGGGTTACGTGTCGGAGGTGAGAAATTGTCGTGTATTGTGTCGTGGAGGGAAGGAGGAAGTTACGTAGTGGTTTCAGGGACTACATTGAATGTTCTCCGTGTTTTCTGGAAGCGGTGTCAACGTTTGATTGACCACTCAACTGTTCTCTGGTCAGAACTGTCAGGTTTGATATCTCCGGCTGTCGTGTGGAAGGCGACTGATAAATCGATGATCAATTTGAATGATGGGGCATCAGTTCTAGGTGTGGGAGTTCTTGTTCGCTATAGCTTGTACGACATCACTGAAAGGTGTCGTTCTATCAATTACAAGAACTAAGGTGACAAAGGACAGATTTCTCTATTATAAGAAGAGAAATTATTCTATTAAAAAATATATTAATATTTTTAAGACTTAAAAACAAGTGTGGCTTTAAAATATATAGTATATTCATATTGTCAGTTGGACATTAGCATTTTATTATTCATTCATATTGTTGGCTAAACTTTCATGTGAACAAATTGTATGCAATATATAATTTGTCGAGAAAGGGTGAAATAGTCCCACTGCAACATAAAGCACTAATTCAATCAATATTTAGTTGTATTTCTTAAAGGATGTAATTGTATTATGAATTTTAAAGTGACGGTAATGCATAATAGTTACTGTTTTTAATCTAAGGAGGATATGAAGGGGGTCAGAGTCGCTTTAAGTGGATTGTACACAGGTCTTGTGTCACTGTTGTTTCAGTGCTAATCAGCAGAGTCCACGCAGTCCAGTTGCGGGGCTCTTGTTGTGTAACGTACCCTGGGTTTGTGACGCGGCGTTATTCAATGTTTGTCCAAGACATGCTCACAGATATCTCGTAGTCGTTCTTGAGGAAATGGTGCCGGGTCAATCAGGGGTGAGACACATGCTGGGAAGGATACATCTCGTAGTATCTCACACGTCTGGTACAAGTTGTATCTCACACCTCGGTCCATTGGCAAACAACGCACTGTCCCACTGAATGTTTGCGTTTTCTGTTGACTTTTAGTCGGTAAAACAGCATCGCATTGTTCTTCCTTGACTTCTTTTGTTATTTTCTTGATGACATTTGTTGGTAAATGCCTGAGAAAAGCGAGCAGATTTGTTCCGAAATCTCCCTGAACCGAGGCTCTGTCCAGTTCCCTCAGATGAAGGTCTCTCAGTCAAAAACAGCGTTTCTTTGATTTATTTTTGTTAAATTATTCAATAATATTTTAAAAGGATATTGCTTTCATTTTAACACAAAATCTGCAAGAGTTGTAGAGGTATTTTATGTTTCAATGTCAGCGAGTGCTTCACGGGTCACGAGGAAAGGCTTATTTCCGTCTACCATTCAGCTAACGACTATTTCTAATAGATGTGTGATGTAGAGATATTATTCAAGTGGGTGTGGGCAGGATTACGGAAACAATGGCTGTTTTTACATACCTACGTGCGGCTATCATGATGAAATCATTGCTTCGTACAATGGCGTAAAATAAATCGCTATAGTTTACCGGTCGCCTTTCAAGTCACTATCTCGCTGTCATTGCCTTCGAGATCTGAATAACGTCATCACGCATCGCGTATTGTTTTCCTTGGGGTTAGCAGAGTATCGTTCATTGAAATTAACAAGGTGTTGTTCGTGGACAACTTTGTGTTGTTTCTGGACCGTAGCTTACCATAGTGGTCCATTAGCTTCGTGAATGTTAATGACTCAAAAGTATATGCCCTAATTATAGGACTTTCTAAAGTCGTGAAATTAGTGAACGATTCTAGAAAGCGACTCTAAACCCAAATTTAAAAAAAAAAAATTCTAGATTTAAAAGCAAGCATAAAGTGTTGTTTTAAATTATAACAACATTGAGGTAAGCTGTTGTTAAGAGAGCCCTGACTAAGTTGATAACACAGCGGGTGTCTGTCCACTGCCAATGTGTTGCTTACAAAGGGTCAACACTTTATTCTCTCCAACCTTAATCCTGTTACAATGCACCGGCAGTCAAATTGAGTCCACTATCGGGTCCAAAATAGGATTTCGTCCCTCCCACAAAACAGCACCCGAAGACCTCCAACCCCCTAGGGAGCTGCAATCAGGGTCTCAATTGATAGAGCCAAATTTGAAACCCCCACTCACCACTTTAGCATGTGGGGGCCCATTGGAGAGAGTGTCCACCTAGCCGAACCACTGGTCAGGTTCTATTCTCGACTTGAGACTTCCCAAGGTGTCAACGCTAACAGTTAGCTGGTTTTCTTTATAGAGTCGGTGGCCTTGAACGGTATCATAGTTTACGAGTGTTTATCCCTGTTTGCTAAATGTTAACTCGTCTACCATTTTTGCGAGATAAAACAAGTCTGCGGTGGTTAGTCCTGGACAGAATTAGGTTCATTTATGTGTTGGAAATTGTATTCGCTCACCCCCAAGCGAGAAAAATTACATGGCATAATTTTTCGGTAACTTTTGTTGCCAGAAATAAATTGCTTCCTGCTACTTCTGGTTATGAGAAAGTTTGCAGAGCAAGATTGTTAACTCATTTTAGGGCTAAAATTAGCTCGCATTGATGAATGAGTTTGCAAACATCTTTATTATTGAGCAGACTCTGTCTCTTGTCTACAAGGGATGCCAAGCTCCATCCCTCCACCCCCCACCCCCCCCACACACTCATAGTGCATGTCCAGCGATATTGAGTGAAGCATGGGAATGCTAACATTGACCCGGCGACGGTATGGACACAATGTATTAAGGACACTCTCTGGGAGCCGTTGTCTTCTACTAACTGTCTGTCCATCTGTCTGTCCCATCAGTCCGGCGATGGTATGGACACAGCATATTAGGACACTTTCTGGGAGCTGTCGTCTTCTACTGTCTGTCTGTCTTGTCAGTTCGTCTGTCCTGTCAGTCCAGCGACGGTATGGACAAAGTGTATTAAGGACACTTTCTGGGAGTTGTTGTCTTCTACGGTCTGTCTGTCCATCTGTCTGTCCTGTCAGTCCAGCGACGGTATGGACAAAGTGTATTAAGGACACTCTCTGGGAGCTGTTGTCTTCTACTAACTGTCAGTCCGCTGTCCAGCCGTCTGTCCTGTCAGTCCGTGAGAAAGAGAGGATTAATAAGTGTCGGCAGACTCGAGTGTCACTTGACCGCCATGTAACAAAACACTGTCTGAAGATGGCCGTTATTATCAATGATAACAAAGAGACGTTTTCATCTACAGACGTTGCCAAGTGGTTGTTTTGAAAATCCAAATGCACACTTTATTGTTTGAGGAATAATATTCACGCACAAATTATATATTGGTTGTGCCAACAAATACAAATATTTGGGATCCTTTTGAATTTATTTCATTGTTGGGGGATTTGTTAGCTATTTGACATTAATGCCATTATTCTTTTTCTCTAGGTATCTTTTTTTTTTTATTAATAACGCAGTTACATTAGATGGATATGTAATATAAACAAATACATGTAATAATGGTTTTAAAGCAATTTTGCCAAAATGTATAAATGATTATGCATCACAGATATGGCACCATGTAGGAATTTATGACGAATTCAGAATTTGACAGTATTTTTAGTGTAGTACCGTAGTTAGTGTGTCAGACAGCAAAGATACAAAGTTCTGAGTTTTAATCCTTTCTACCATTCCCTGGTTATTCTCTGAACTGGAGAATAGTTCAGTCTAGAGCGAAAAGGAAAACATATATTAATTTATGCTGATGAGTATGATTAAATCTCAGTTATTGTGGTTTCTCATCCCACTACAAGCAGCTCATCACAGAATTGCCAATAATATGGAGAGGATTAAAACATGGAATTGGGTTGGTCAGATTTTGCCAGCTTTGACAATGTCAAGTGAAATAGGATGTGTGCCTTTAATGTGGGTATCTGGGTCACGGTGTAAGAGGGTTAAGGGGTCAAGGGGCCAGCATTTTAAGGGTTACCAGTAAGGATCTGGTGTTGCTCTTCAGATGGGGTAAATATGATCCTTGAACTAATCCTAATCATTTTAAAGGGGCTTATGGGGGAACCATCATCCTTCATTAACTGCTTCACCCTTATGGTCACCGCTGCCCTGGTGATCACTGTGGTGATCATCACTGATGACCTTTGTAGTGATCGCACTGGTGAATGACTTGGTTGAATGAAAATCAGGGCAAATTATACATGAGTATTGAATGTTGTTACAGGTGTTGCTTTAGAGTAGTTCTGTCATAGTGGTTCTGTTTCTGAGGTTCTATTCTGTCATAGTGGTTCTGTTCTGAGGTTCTATTCTGTCATAGAGGTTCTGTTCTGACATAGAGGTTCTGTTCTGAGGTTCTATTCTGTCATAGTGGTTCTGTTCTGAGGTTCTATTCTGTCATAGTGGTTCTGTTCTGTCATAGTGGTTCTGTTTCTGAGGTTCTATTCTGTTATAGAGGTTCTGTTCTGACATAGAGGTTCTGTTCTGACATAGTGCCTCTCATTGTTGATACACCAGGCCCCGGGATTACGAAACTTTTCTGAGTATGATACGAAACTTTTCTGAGTATGATACGAAACTTTTCTGAGTGATTTCATACTCAACTCCGAATTTTGTTCATAAAACGTCATGTTTTTTAGCATAGCACCTGAGTTGAGCATAAAAACGTACTCAGAAATGTTTCATAATCTCTACGCCAGAAATATTTTTATTGTAAGACAACATTCATGTTTAAAAAAAATCCTAGCTGTCAGGAAAATTTGTGTTTAAATTATACTGACAAATTTACTTATAATCAACAAATCAAGGATAGATGTGGGTTTTTTAAGTAATGAATATTATTCATATAATATTGCTTTAAGTTTTGCAGTAGATGTTAAAATATGTTATTGTTTGTACAAGTTTGTATATGTAGCATTCTGTTCTTTTCACTGATAATTGGCAACTTTGGCAACTCTTCAAGAATGATAATCTGTAGTAAATGCCTGTAGGTTCTGGGATGTGTGATACGATTAACTATATTAATAAGCTCGAGGGAGTAGTACTGCTCGTGAGGATGGTCTTTTCTTCTGGCTAGATTACCAGTTACTTTTAGAATTGATCAACATATTATTTCATAAAAAAAATGTATTAACCCCATCCATGCTGAAGGCAACTGGATATGTCCAAAAGAAGTGTATTTGCCTAATCCAGCCGGGAGAGTTAAATAAGATAAACATAGAACTAGATATAAACACATGTTATTTAGTAAAAAATAAATAAATAATAATAAAATTCAGGTTAAAAAGTTGTTGATGTTAACTAAGGTGTGTGACCATTCATGCATGAAATATAGATAATAAAACCTTGTTTTGGCAAGAACTCTTAATCCAGCTTAGCCAGGTCTACAATAGTTTATCGCTTTATTGGTGCAAATAGTCCAGCGGTGTTTACAGGTGGCAAACATCCTAATGCTGCGGTAATGTTTGTAACGCCATTGAAGGGTCTCGGGGGAGCTAATTACGGGTGCGTGAATTGTGCCAAGATCAAGGCTTTATATCTGACCACAGACCAGAGGGTGTGAGTGCCATGATGAGTGGCGGTCAGACGTGCGATACACGATAGACTCCCTCACGATAGACTCCTTCGATAGACTCCCTCGCGATAGACTCACCACGGGGACAGGATATTTTTTACACCCCCGGGGATAATAGACGGCTACCCCCTGAGGCCATGGGGCGAGGGAAGTTGACACGGCCAGGTTAGTCCAGGGCCAGTGAGGCTGGCACCAGTTTATTGCAGGTTAAATTGGTGGGTTGAGTGTCTGGGTTGTTTAGTTTGTTAGTTGACTGGATAGGGGAAGGCAGGATTTGTGGATGTTTTGACGATTGATCGATGTGAGAGGTAAATACATGTTACGATTGATTGTGTTTTATGAAAATAAGTAATATTCTATGATGTATTTAGTTTTTAGTTTTTCATGCAATGATTTTAACAAAATATGAATTTATGTTTTATTTGATTGATAAGGGTGTCATTTTGATAGAATTTTTTAAAATAATAATATCACTACATTATTGCCCAACTCATTCACTAATTCATCAAAATGTCAAGTAGACTACAGGACCCTATATTTGTTCACAAATTGATCATAATGAATCATAGATTACTTGTGTAATTTTCTGCCATAAATAACATATTATTGATAATTATTTCTTTCAATTTAATATTTCATGATTTATGAACAGAATATGGCATTGTGCCATATTGCACACACATATATATATTGCATATTGCTAGTAATTGATATCAATTGTTTTCTTTGCGTAAACATGTTGATATTACATATTTCACACGTATATCAGATTAACCTATGGGCAATCTGTTTTTGATAATGATTTCCAGGCGACTGCCCACCATGAAATTATTACAATTTTATTTCGACCTGGTCGTTCATAATTTCAAAGGATGTCCGCTGCTTTTGAAATTTGACCCATCTCGGATATTTATCAAAGGACATGTGACATCTGGATGAAAAAGATTTGGACCATACGAGCATTTTGACCGATTGTAACAGTTGGGTGCCTATTGCCCGAGATTTCAATGCTGCGACTATTAATACCGCTGTTTTGACAGTCAGTTCAGCAGATTAAGATTTGTATCGGCACGATGAGTGGGTGTAAGGAATATAGGATATCACGTTTTTATCTTGCGACATGGTGGCAGTGCCAATATCAAAGATGAAAGGTTACGGTACAGGGTATCGTACCATGACGTTCTTGTATCCACTAAGAGACCATAGCGCTCTTGTAGCTATCAGCAAGATAGATAGAGCTTTGCTCTCTTGATACATCGAGAGCTTGACTAAAGGGTCCCCATGGGCAGGGAAGGGGTTAAAGTTTATTTATTATTTGTCATTGGTTGAATTATCAGGATGAATTATAAAATGTATTTTCTGGTTAAAATTAGGTTTATGCACTGCAGAATCTGATGCGTTATTCATAAACTTGTTAAGAGGCTGGGGGCGTAAAGGTTTAGGAGCGAAACGTCTGCCACCCTATTTTATCATATCAGTTATATCATTATTTGCCATTAACCCGAAGATACGCTCATCAAAACAAGAAACAAATACACAGGTTTCCGCTTAGCAATAACTATATCTGAGGTCTCAGCGGGTTTAGTACTGATGTACTGACAACTTATCATTAGATGCTTTTATGCATGTCTAAAGTACCGGATAACGTATCTGAAGTGTTTATCTCGTTGCTTATGTTTATAACCCCAAGGGTCAGTTTTTTATATAAAAAGAAGTCGATGCCATTGAAATCTGGCACTTTCTGACTCGCTGCTGTGTTGGGATATGTAGGATCAGTTAAACAAGTAAGATTAACAAAATTTAATTAATAATTCCATTTAATTACCAATATAATTACATTTGTATGTTGTATATATTGCCAATATCATAACATATTTATTTCACATATATATTGCCAATATGAATTGCAAATAATGTGAAATTTTATTTCGATACGTGTAACGTAATTTTTCCATGATCCTCTTCCAAGCTTATCTTCCACTCTTCCGGAGTCCTGGTTTTAGGCATTTTGCGATTGACTTTGTCAGTGATGCAGAAAAATTACCAGCCAGGTTGTTTATCAGATCAATATATGAAGTTTGTTCCTCCAGTGGCCATGAAATTACCCGCATAAAATTACCGGCAAAGATAAGCTGCCTTTGTGAGCCGGTTCCATGCAGGGGGTGGGTGTGAACCGAATGCCGACTGTTTTACGCTTCGCCGGGCAAATCTACGGGTGGCTAGCTTCTCCGCTCATCATTCTTGAAACACACCCCGATATCCCAGTTTGCTTTATTGCTTACACATTCTATTACCCCTCTTCCCTCCCCCCCTCCTCTGAGAAAAATCCCCTCCCCTCCCCCCTTGCTCCAGTTACCTCCGACAGATGACAACAATATATTGGTCATGTGACCCGGAGAAGAAATGCAATATGTGACCAGGGTCCTTTGGAGTTAACATGGAGAAGTACGGAGATAAACACGGAGGAGATAAAACACG
The DNA here is from genome assembly GCA_034780755.1 of Lepetodrilus elevatus. Lineage (NCBI taxonomy): Eukaryota > Metazoa > Mollusca > Gastropoda > Lepetellida > Lepetodrilidae > Lepetodrilus > Lepetodrilus elevatus. The sequence goes on from JAVCKZ010047651.1 coordinate 18,406, forward strand.
TGCTGCGGTACTGATGTGAGATCGCAGCCAAAATGGCTTTGGAGACTACCTCACCTACTCAAATTATCATCAGCGGTAAGTCAAACTTTCCAGATATATAGGAGTTTAACCCATGGAAGGGGACATCATCCTTATGACTGCAGCTGGCGATATATAGAAGGCATTCACAGCGTAGAGAGTTTACCCACAGAGAATATACGTATACCACAGAGTTTACCAGGCCTTTGGCGACCACTTGAATACTAATTCACCTTAATGTCAGTCGGTTGTTGGCGACTTGCATGTACAATGTACTGTGGGGGGTAGGGGTTGGGGGTGGAGGAGGGTTACGGCTGTTTACATGCTTAATTAACCTTCTGTGGGATTGGATTGCGAATGCGATCGCTTGGCTGTAGACCAAGGCCGTGGATTTTTATTGCAATGCTTAGTGTGCATTTGCACTGCAACGTAACATGTATAGTTGTATACTCAGTGGGCAGGGCAGGTTTAGCGGCGGTGTGTACGCACATGCTGTGAATTACCCCCACAGTGTACAGAGAAATTTGTTAGCTGTACTTCCATTTCCATTAGAACTCAAATCCCGGTTTGTCAAAATGGGGAAACTCTCATCGCCTAGAAAAGCGATGGCAGTCGTGAGTTTGGAAATGTCACTTTGAACTGGATCGTTTTCAAAACTGACATGCTAGTGTTTTAATTTCCCTCGTCATGTTGTACAAAGAAAACTCTAAATGTATTATAATTGACACCCTGTTGTATAAGATTTAACAATCTTTTATTGGAATATGTGTCACATAGTTGACTATTATGGTGTATACCCTCCTCTTTATTGGCTGCAGATGCATTTAACTCACTACTTGCTAGAAGCTATTGCAATAGCCCACCATAGAACCACAATCTTGATTAAGATACCATTCCTTGATATAGGAATAATTTATGGCCAATTGATAAAGGAAATATTTACGGACAAATGAAGTTGATGTAGATCTACGTGTTACGAAAAGGTGTGGCAATCTGGTGGAAGAATAGGTATTTCGCACGGTTCTTTGTATCGTTGAAGGTCTCTGAAGGTTGGTTATTGAAGTTTCTGATCAAAAATATATTCCTTGTTCGGCTATCTGTGATTGGATGCCGTAGCACAGAGCGGAATCAATTCAGTTTCTTCACATCATGTCAAGAATTTCACTTTATCTTCACTCGAGCGTGAAATACACTACCCAGTCAACCACCAACTGGCAAAGTCAGTCAATGAGGTTGTGGATAATACGGCTGAATTCACGAGATATAACCCACTTTGGACCCCACTACCCCTCGCGTCAACTCCATCTCCCCCACCCCGGCACCCTGAGTCCCGAAGAAGACCGTGGTTCTATAGACTCTGAGGTTCAGGGAGTCTTTTAAGGACAGGTGGTATTCGTGAGATCTAGGTCACAATGTTGGCGGGAAGAAAACAGCGACAGGCTTCAGTAGAACGGTAATGAATACAAACGACAAAAAAAGATGGGGTGGAATTTACAAGCTTGTTTATCTAGCACTGAAAAGCCACGGAAAGTCACGATATTGATACGCTCGTCGTATTATACGTATGTGTGAACATCCAGAGAAAGAATCTTCAAAGTTAGAAGTTTCGTTTAGACTTGTTTATCTTGCACTGAAATTATTCTATGAACGGACAGATCTTCATACATTCGCAATTCAGAGAAATGTCAATGTGTTCGTGAAAGCGTCGTAGAATTGCATTCAGTTCGCGTAACTCGTTTGATATCGACGTTCTAAAGCAATGACAGAATGATATTTTCCCCCAAGCCACTTCATTCTTTGAATTTGGATTCTTAGAATTTATAATGTCTAATGAAATGGATCATATCCTGATCTAGTTCTATTGAAATTATGGAAATTTGTTGATGTAATGTTACAACATACTCGCAACATTACAGCATTCTCAATTAAACTGTAATACCCGTAGATTTAATAACAACATATATACTGTCAGTGTCACAAGTATTTATTAGGTTCTCTTACATTATTATACATATGCATATATACATGTAGACTTGCAGAACGTTTGATTGAGGTAAATATGTATTAATTCACGTTTGATCTGTGTATGATGACGTTTAATGGTTCAATTATTTCGGAAATTCTCTTCCAATTTGCGTGGAGACATTTGATGTGACAAATGAACGCACAGCGTAATGGCACATGATTAAGTCTCGTTCGTGCCATCGGCAGTGACCTCGTTCGACCTCGGTACCTTCAGTGTCATATTTACCTCGGTAATCACTTGTCAGAGAGGACCGATATTAATTTCAGAGTGTTCGCAAAGTATTGCGGATATAATGACAACACGTATCACGTGCTAGATATTGACATTGTGCGATTGTGTACGATACGGTTCTGTACTCTTGGTGTGAAACAATATCCAGTTGACGACAAACGTTCTAATTACATTAATCTAGTCGCTTAACGACATTAGTTGAATTAAATCCAAAAATGGTGCTGGGTATCAACTGGACCAGTGAGAGACTGTCGATATCGCAATACCAGTAGTTATGTTGATTCTTCGTTTTTGAATACCTGATAATTAGTGAAATAATCTAGAAAGCGACTCTAAACCCCAATTAAAAATAAAATAAAATAAATAGCATTAACAAAATTATAATGTATAAAAACTGAAAAACAATTAAATTCAGTTATCAGAAATACTCTGGTAGTGAATGTCACCTGTCAACGTTATCCCTTGTAGATCCCTTGTATCCCTTATCCCGTGTATCCCTTATCCCTTGTATCCCAATTGTTCAAAATAAATAGGATGCTTCAGGGTTCAATATGTAAACATTAACAACTTTCACCTTTTAAGCGTCCTATGATTTTGATTCATGGATAAAATACGATGATGTCTCTGAATGGGTATTTCCTGAAGGCTTTCCATTTGTACGTCACAACACTGAATTTGTATCTATGTGAAGATATGGTATGGGAGGATAGGGACGTTGCCTCGCGGGCCAGAAAGTGGTGGAATATCGTGGAATGTGTATGTGTGGAATAGCGTATCTCCAATCTCTTGTCACCCTACACCCCGACTCCAATTACTTTAGTCACAACAAAAACCAACCACCTCCGTAATTTTCTCTCTTTTTTTAAGTGTTGTACCCTCTGCCTTTTCTATTGTCCATGTTATATTCTATTGCCCTTTCTATTGTGCATGTTATATTCTGTTGTCAATGTTATATTGGACAACCCGTGTGTTTAGAGGAAAGCAAATTTCAGTTGTATTCTTCTGGAGAATTGGGTTATTTATTTATTTATTGTCGAGCGACCAGTCGTACTTGGACATGGTCTGTATGATAGTGGCGACATCTGGTGGCTTTGTTACGGCATGTGACGTGCACGTGACTCCAGGTCTCGGCTTTTACTGCGTCATTCAACGACAAAGTCGGCATGCAATTATGTTTTTCTTTAGTGCAATTAAAAATTAAATTTGGATGTTGTATTTGTATTTCATACCCAAAAATTTGAAAGTGCGGAAATATTGTATTCAAATTTTGATAATGACAATTACACATTTTAGTAATGTTTTATATTATCTGTATTTCATTTTATTGAAACTTTATTAAACTGGTGCAAAATTTCTAAACGATTTCCTGAAAATGTGTTTGTAAACGCAATATTCTGTTGAAACTGCACATCAATGTCGGAAAGGATGCTATGAGTTCATTGGACGATCGGTTGACATAAATACATTGTTTTCTATGCGTGAGTAAGCTTAATAGCATCCATTGTTACCCTCGGGGGTTAATACTGATGATAACGCAGTGGGGGTTAGTACTGATGATATCTCAGTGTCAATTTCATAAACACATCGATGTAAACATCGGTGCCATATATAGTGATCTATGTCAGATTGACAATCAAGCATTTTCAGGCATGACCAATTATGTGCAAGAGTGATTATTAATCAATAATGTTAATGTTAATATTAACATACCAGTAATTATACCATTATACATACCATATCTAATGTCTATATTGTTTTTTACAAATAATCCATCATTCAGTATTTAAGATTATTCTGTATGTCTTACCAAAGAAAGGAATATACTGGCAGTAATTTATTATATTTTTCTAGTATTATTTTTTTTATTATTTTTATTAATAAAGCTGGACATTTTCTTTTCTTTTTCTTTTGAACGTTCTATATTACAAGGATATTTCCATGGGGTTGAGAATGTATTTTGTCCCCATCAGTCAATGCACGTATTCACGCGTTCAGTCACCTCAGCAAGGACGTTGTACTTCATTCAGCAACTGACTTAACAAGCACACCTCTCTCCGATGTTGTAGCAAGTCTTAACAGCGGGTTCACGTCTTCTGACATGACTAGCTGCATTATTGCACCTCCGAGTCTCTGTGTGCAACTGTGTTGTTCACGTCGCGCGACGTGCATCCTAACGTAACTTCTCCGTGACATGTTACATTCCCCAATTACATAGGAGTGGCCTGAGAAACCTCCGTGACCCCCCCCCCCCCTCCCCCATCCCTCTCTCTCTCTCCAGTGTTACGTGATGTGGTATTTGTTGTGAGGCTCGAATAGAAAACTTAGTCGGATTTCTTGAAATAAGGAAGAGTGACAACAGTAGTAGTAGTTCTGTGGATGACTGGGCAGGGTGAGAGATGATTGGTATGTAGTCGACGTTTTTAAGAATGTTTTATGTTAATCTGATGCGCGTATACGAATCTTCTGCTAACAAGAGTCGTGGCAAGTGGGTGAAAGATTCCCGCAGCGATGTTAAACTCCATAATCACTCAACCACTCTGCTAACAAGTGTCGCATAAAACGATCCGACTTATAAAAGTTATTAGGTAAAAGTTATAGAATTAGATTAATGTAAAACAGTCATTGCTGAAATTTATTGTAAACATTTTTTCTCTTGGATCAAATCCATACTGTATATATAATAAATAAATAAATAAATAATAAAGTTCACATTTGTATAGCATTCAATATTTGTGATTGCTCTCTAAAGAGGATTTCAGATGCCGTTCCGTCGTGATTTGCAAGCATATCGTTAGTGAGCTTCTTTTGGGAAGTCCCTAGTTAGTACATTGATGTTTTACATGACATCTGTCTGCCTCTGGCTCGAGTAAGGTTATCGTAACTTCAAATTCCAAAATTCATTTGACTTGAAAAATTCAAGAGGGAATCAGCTGCGAACTTCGATCAAATGATACGTGTATCTACTTTCTGTATTGGATGTATCTACTTTCTGTATTGGATGTTCAACGGGAGAACACACCCCGCATCGTACACAAGCCTGGAATATTTTAATCCGTATTCGCGCATGGAAAGAATAACAACACACGATATGTGTCTAACACAGATTTAGCCCAAAGAAAAAGAGTGTTAAACTGGACACAGTGAGAAATCCCCTCCCCGCACGGCAATGTTAACGGTAATCCCCGCCGGGGTCGCGGGGAATGACCTCAACGTGAGGACGCGGTCTGAGATGAATCGCTAATGTCGGCTCAGTTGAGACTCTGTATCCTTATCGTCTTACATAGGACGGTTTCAAAGGACATCCTCGGATTAGAGTTAGGACCGAGCCCTGGTCTTTGTTGCGCGAGTATATTGGACACACCGACGTTCTTCGGGGAATTCAGTCCGGCACGTCGTTTATTCACCGAGTACATTTTAAGCCTGGTTGGACATTGTTGCCTTGCCTGAAGGCCTGTGTTATTAAGAAATCTGGGAAGGTTTTCTTACAGGTCTGGTTTTTATACGCGAGCGCCACGCGGAATAAACGGCAGCCGAATGAAAAGGATATGTGTCGATGTAGTTTTATCGTATGCTTTTAATAGCTGCGATGTGTATCTTGTCGTTGTGTTTGTTTATATGGCCTTCAGGTATCGACCTTGATGGAAGGGGACTCAGGGTCCCCGTGTGGAGGACCGAGTGGTACGTTATCCCATGGGTGGGCGGGGTTGTGTTTACGTTTATGTGGGTAACGTAATGTGGTTGGCCCTCGGCGGTTTAAGGAATGAATCCGAGTTTGGTTATGATGCGGGGTAATTGTCCGTGACCGAACAAATAAAAACTGAACAGTCACGAAAATATCTTAAGACGGTGTCTGCAAATCTGGTGGTGGTTTGTGATGGAATAGGTGGGGATGGGGTGGTAGCAGGTGGGGTGGCAGGATAGGACAGGTAGGAGGATGGGGTATAGTTGAGTTACAAGAGCAGGAATTGAGTAAAAAAATATATAAAATTGAAAAAAAATCCGACATTGAAGACGATAGGAAGCCACACTGATGTTGACATTCCATCAGACTCTAAATTTATTACGATCGCTACACACACCTGACATTGCAATCGAGGAGCAGATATTCTGTAAGCACCGAATCGGGATCAAAATGTAAATACGTCGGGACGGACAGCACGCATGCTGGAGGGTGGCGGCATAGCGGTAAATATAACGTAAATCTCCAGCATACACCCTCCTGAACAAAATACCAGACCGTTACGATTAAACAAACTCCATAAAAGTGCATCCTGTAGAGTGCTCATTGCATATCTGGTGGATTTCAGAAGAAATAGTCCATACAATTCACGTCCATGCTTTTTAAAAATATATTTTAATTTTCTTATTTTCTTTCTTTAAAAAAAATGATTTTAATTACCGGTATTTCTTTTAAAAAATGTTTTTAAAAAGTTAGTTTTTTAAAATTAGTTTTTTTAAAGATGTTTATCTAAACTTCTGATATTACGATTATATGCAATATTAATGTATGTAAAATTGTACCTGTAAACGAGCATTATTTACAATTATTGTTTACAGCACCTGTTTTCTTGGCCCCATACATCTCTACCTCGTTACATCCGACACAATGTCGCGTGACTCCTTCCCTTATAGCCGAGGGATAAACTATATCATAGAGGGATGAACTACATCATAGATATGCATATACGTGGGAGGAGGCAGCTAAGACGAATCCGGATTCATCGTGAATTGTTTTTATATATCTCCACCTCCAGAGAGAGGAGAGTTCTTCCAGTGCCTCTCACGTACATATTGTTCACACCTGCCAACTGTAGTGAGGTTTCATGAAGAAACTCGGAAAAATATTCGGAACGTACTCGGAACACATGATGTTGGATTGTCATCCGTGTCTCGTGTGTATTCTGTGTCTGAACGGTAGGAAAATATACCGACGTATTTCACTGTCAAAAGTTTTACGATTAATATGAAACGGTGTAGCTTTAAGATGCTTGTTTCTCTGTTCTCAGTAACACCATTCTGGTGTCGGTTTCTCCATCAGTGTATTGTTTTAAAGGCATAATGCCAATGATAATACATCAAATATCTTGTTTGTGACGATATTGTAGAAAGTATTAACCTTTAATGCTACTCCTTATTTAATAGTACATTGACTATCTTATTCATGGTGATTTTGTAGAAAATACAAAACTTTCAACGACTTCACCATTTTGTTGGTATTATCTAGAATAAGGAGTCCAGCTTTTCATTCTCGTTTCATTGGACGGTTGAAGGATACGTACTTTGCTTTCATTCATATCTCTCAATATGGAAAGTCATATTTCCTAAGTTCTGGTGATAGTAAACAAGATTCTCCATGATGGATTGCTTCCTCGGTTTGACACCCACCTGTGGTTTTCTCCTTTTCTCTCTCCACCGATATTATTTACATTATATTTGACAGGTATGCATATCACAATATTTCATATAGCGATAGCCTCGGGGTTATTTTCAAGATATTGCTGACTTCCTCTTGTATAGATGAAAATTGTCAATGGTTTTATGTTGTGCTAGTAAAGTTGGATGGACGTAGTATTGTGTTTTTATGTGAGTTTGTAACATCTGTCCTGTAGAAATGGCATATTCCTGATATCGGTGTACATTTATATGATTTTATGTTTTGCTCAGAAAGTTTGCTTGACATAGTATTACCGGATATGTGAGTTTGTTATTGGTTTTCATGTCGGTTCTGTATAAACGGCATATTCCTATTATATTTGTGTACATTATTTTGTATTGTATTCAGAAAGTTGAATGTATGTAATATTATATTTCGACATCATTTAATTATTCCTGATTTATGCGTGCATTTAAAACCATAATGTTGAGGGGACGTAACATGAACATTTTTACATGGGTTTGTTTTCCTGTGTCACACCGGTCCTTTGGAAATATAACTACCATGATGTATACGTGTGCATGATTTTGTATTGTTCTCGGAAAGTTGGAAGTACGTAATATTTTTTTTTACGTGTGTTCGTTATCTGATGTCACAGCAGTTCATTGTAAATGCCTCATTCCGATTCAGCGCGGAAACTGTTTATCGATTATTTCGTGTTCGATGGCGATCATTCCTACCATTCATAATGACACAATGACAACTATGGATTCTGGCCTCGTGTGAGGTGTGTCATTAGCATGACAATGACATGTCATCGTGCTGAGGAGAAAACAGTAACGTGGATTTAGTTTTGCGGTTGAATGTTCGGATCGTGAACAGGTAGGTGCAGTATTGTACTTTGTACTCATTGAAAGTCGTTTAGTCCTCGTTGAAAGTTGTTTTGTACTCATTGAAAGTCGCATTGTACTGAATGACCATGTACTGGGTGAAAGTCATGTTGTACTCGTTGAAAGTCACATTCTACTAGGTGAAAGTTGTTTTGTACTCGTTGAAAGTCGTTTAGTGCTCATTGAAAGTCGTTTTGTACTCATTGAAAGTCGTTTAGTCCTCGTTGAAAAAGTTGTTTTGTACTCATTGAAACTCACATTGTACTGAATGACCATGTACTGGGTGAAAGTCATTTTGTACTCGTTGAAAGTCACATTCTACTAGGTGAAAGTTGTTTTGTACTCGTTGAAAGTCGTTTAGTACTCATTGAAAGTCGTTCTGTACTCATTGAAAGTTGTTTATTCCTTGTTGAAAAAGTTGTTTTGTACTCGTTGAAAGTCGTTTAGTACTCATTGAAAGTCATATTGTACTAGTTTTGTTCAGTTAAATTCACATTAACTGCTATGAGACTTTTGTATTGGGTGAAATTCACATTTTACTGGGTGAAATTCACATTATACTGGTAGAAAATTACTCTGTCCAGAGTGAAACTTTATAGAAAGAAAATTCTGTAGGACTACTGATAGTTCCTTTTGCCATGTCCAGATTTTGTACTTTCAATCGCTTGGGTTGAAGTTGTTTTACAATCTCAAATGTATAGTACTACAGTAGTGTTTCCAACTTAGAATATGATACTGTCCAGAAAGCTAGATTTCCAATTGTTAGAAATGTGGACAATATCTGGGAAAAGTCAACTGTTATAGCCCTAATTAAGAGCTACAAGTGTGAAGTTTAGTGGCAGGAATTTGACACCTTACATGTCATAGGTCACACCCTACAGGTCATAGGTCGCAGTTTTCAGTGAATATCCCATTGACGACAACAGATAAGATGACATCTTAACATAGTCGTTGGTGGCCAGTTAAGTGTTTTATTCATGCATTTAGTCTGCGGTTAAACGTACATTGTACGTACATTGTAATAGTTGTATTGTGACCGTATATTTACTCTCCCCCGAACCCATTAATCTAGCTATCACAGATCATCGGGGAAAATGAATTCCATTAGTGTCAAACATTCTATAACCCTGCATTAGGATACCGTTTGACACTTATTTTTATCTCGATATGAAAGCTTTGCCGAGTGCGTAAAGAATACGTCAGCCCAGGCTGATTATCTGCAGTTTAATTAACTTTTATGGGCCAGGCTTTAGCTACCTGTGTGTGTACCACTATCTCTTTGTACGAGGTACGGGACGATCGTGGCTTTGTACAAACGTATTACGGTGCCGAGCGCTCTGTACAGGGGGACTGTATACGTGTCGAGGGACGCCTGTCACAGGTAGATCTGCAACGTCGAAGCGGACAAAAGACTGGCCGATGGCCGAGCAATTGACACAGGATTACACGACAAGGGTGGAGTCGCTGGTGGGAGCACATCGGGAATAGAGTCGCTGATGTTTGTTTACCACCGCGGCCGGAGTTGTTGGGTGTCGCATCCACGTAACATTGCAATCGAGGACGACTTCGGGGAGAGATCGGGCGACAGATCGACGTATTACTCTCTAACCGGGTGTAATACTCTCTAACCGTTGTGTAACGGTAATTCAAGTACATTGTGTTTTTTGGCATGGACGTGCGGTTAACTTGCGACCATAAGTTTTGGTATGAACTTGAATCCGTGATTAACTTGTGACAATAAGTTATGGGATGGACATATCTATAGATTAACTTACAACCATGTTTTGGTATGAAGTTGAATCCGCGATTAACTTACGACAATAAGTTTTGGTATCGATGGAGCTATTGATTAGCTTGCGACCGTAAGTTTTGGTACGATCATGGATCTATGGATTAACTTAACAAGACTATGAGCCTGAGGTGATATGGATTTGGAGATTCCACGATGGTGAAGCTTACCTGTGGTCAAGGGGACGTACGACCAGTTAGTTTCAATCTGTTTGGAAAGTCGTCTCTACGACACGGTAATGTACACATATGTTTCTTTTCGCTAGATCAAAATGAAAATATGTTTATCAAAATCAAAATAAATATTCAATGTTCATACAATAATCCATGACTGGATTGTTTTAATACAAATGGATTCTGAAAACGTTAATTAAACTATATTAAGTATACTATATTAAGATCTATATTTGGAGACGCAAGCTCACAGTATAGGTGAGTGAATATGGAGGAGTTTAATGTCGCTGCGGGAATCTTTCACCTATTTGCAATGACAGTATACGTGAAAAGGTTGATTGTGTTGAGGCTGGTATGGTTGTGAGGTTGAACCTTAATTGGGTGGCAGGTTGTAGCAATTGGAACGAAGAAATTGAAAGGCATGCAGTACTATTGAATATTGGAATATAGCAACATCGTACCCCGCTACTTTATTTATATAAGGATTGATTTTTTCGTCAGCTGTTGCACAACTCATGAATTCAGAATATGTTGTTCACACGACACGCATCATAGTAACTGGTTACGTCTTGGAACAAGCAAATAAAATAGTTTTGTCTACCAATATAATTTTAATCCAATTTTAATTCATTTGTCATCTTCATTTATCTTATTTTTTTAAGTTTGTCAATGATATTTTCATTATAAATGAAAATAATAGTTAAAGTGAAGTTGCAACAGTTCCTGTACATATTTTTTTAACTTTATGTTGAGAATTTGTTTTCATGGATTGTGGATGTGCTAAAGTTATTGAAATGGTAGAGCTAGGTGCACTACTGTACTGATTCCTGGGTTCAAATCCTGGTGCATCGGCACCACATGGTGTGCACTGATGCCAGGTTTTATCATGGATCCTAACGGGATTAAAAGTGTCAAAGCAACCGTGATTGTGACAGACAGCCGGAGAAAGTCAAACGGCTGATTCTGTCAACAAAACACCTCGTTCTGGTTTGCCTTGGTTTGCCTCAGTTTGCCGTGGGCCCAAGAGCGGAATCCCGCCAGGTGATGACCCGTCTTTGATCTAGAAATTTACACCCACGTGCAATATGTCCTGGAGTTAACGAAATTTCCAAACTGTTTCCACTTTAAATTTGGAGGGATCTTCGCCGATACTTAACAATAGATGACTAAGACTTGTTTACGGAACAAAGGCTGGGGTTTTCGTGCGACATGACTAACACCCCGGGTTCTGCATCTGCCCGTGTGGCGTGGGATCACGGGCATTGTTTGAAGTCGGGGTTCGCGAGGCAAGCCCCCCATGCCATGATACGTAGATTTGGAATTTGCCAAAATGGTACAAAGTCTTCTTAAAATACTGCTACTTTTCTGGATCATGTCCAGTTTGGTGGGGCCCTGTTGTCTCGGCATCGGCGCTAGTGTTAGAGTTGGACACAAGCTCGACATCGGTGATGCTTTCATGTTACTGGCCGTCCTCAAAGGTGATTGTTATTCCTTATGCCGTCGTCGCTGCATGTCGAATTTACCGTTATTATTTTCTTTGTTTAGCTTTTGCGTGACAATCTGTGATTTTGAAGTCTCGGATATTTGTATTTATTTATTTTTTAATTTAAGAAATATTCTGCTTGTCAATGTTATGTTCATTCATGTCCATGTAATCTCCATTCATATTTGTACTCACAGCATGTTTGTTGTATGCGATTACACTTCAGGCCTATCTAGTTGGAAGATACATTATCACTCAAGCGTGAATTTTAATATGGAGCTTTACAACTCTGTCACACATTTTCCAATTTCAGGAGGAGAAGAAAAAAAGTTATTTAATTTGTCAACGACATTCAACACCTGACAATAATCTTATTGTGATTTCTTTTGTGTTTTTCAGAAATCGAAGCAGTGGAAGCGTGTAAATGGCTGCGCGCGGCTGGATTTCCACAGTATGCGCAGATGTATGAAGGTACGTGTATACGTGTATATGTACATCACGCATAAAAGGTTTACGCATTCTGCGTCGAGTTGTATCTCGACCAATAGACAGGCTTCAATTTTGTTTATCTTCGTGAAATGTGGTGAAACTGTCATCCTTGCGTATTGAAATTTGAAAAATATTCATAATTTAATTTCTAAAAGGATTGTTAATTAAAAAGATATATATTCGAAAGCAAAGCGATTCAATCTTCAAACTATTCATTCAACCATCTATGAGTGAAAGAATCTTGAAAGTGGCTCTAAACTCCAGTTCAAAGAAATACGTATATAATAATCTATTTGTTCATTCGGTCATCTACCTATGTTAAGTAATTTTCCTATTTTCTTTTCAAGCATCTACCTGTTTGTTTGTTCAATTGCTCCCTAAGTAATGCAAAGAATGCACGATAATTGGACCGACACCGCCATTCATTCATCCATTCGTACATTTATTTCATTTGCCCGTCCATTCATTGAATTGTTGTTAAGTATTTACAGAGAATACATCACGACAACCTTGACACAATGCAGCTCACACAAGCATGTCGCGAGGACGACAGTTTCACCACATTCTTTCTGGGGGGTAATTACCCCACAATCCTTTAGTAAATATTCACCATCTACGAGTAAGTGTGTCTTTTCTGAAGAGCTGAAAACGTTTTATGGGGTGTTTTCTCATCTTTTGGAAAATATTACGAAAAGCACTTCAGTGTAGGGTTATATGAGCGCGCTTTTGAGCATGGATTTTGTGCAATATAAATGTAACGTTTTTTAACTTTTATTTGATTTTAGTAATTATTTTTCTTTTTACTGGATCATCACAATTCACTACATCACTACATCACACTTCACTACAGGGTTGTCTGTGCATGTAGAAGGTTAATATATAATAATCTTAATAATAATGCAGCCTTATTTATTACCGCCTGATTGACACTGATCTCAAAGGGGTTAATTTGTAAAAACAAATCTAATATTTATTTCTTTGCTTGTGGGTCTCTGTATAGTTATATTCCTTTAGTTGTGAGTCTCTGTATATTATTTCCCAGATATCCCGATAAGCTGAGTATCCTTGAAGCCAGTCTGGCTACTTAAGGTCAAATTATGATATCAAGTGGTCAGTTTTGTGAAATCTTGACGACTAGCGGCTCCGTGTAGACTACAGTTAATCATTTCTAACGTAAAGACCGAAATCTTATACCAACACTCAAAAACGATATCAAGAAAATACCTTCTGTGTAGACTACAGTTTGTAATTTTTAACGTAAAGACCGAAATCTTATCCTGACACTCAACCAATATCGAGAAAATACTGCCGATTGTGAAATTTGGGTTGTTTACCGCTTAACAAACTCGATAACTTTGTAGTGAGAAGATACTTCACGTAGGAAAATAGGCAAACAATTTGATAACAAACATTATAAGTTTAGATTTGGTAGTACGCGAATGCGTGCTTTGAAAGTGATATGTTGTAGGTATTTAAACAAAGCGTGTCTTGTAATCGCCAAAGTAAACAGTGCACTAGTGTGATCGAGCGTTGATACCATTAAACTTTGTGAGCTAGCCAGATCGAGCATTGATACCATTAAACTTGAAAGAGTGTGGAGCTGATATAAAGAAACAATATTTGTATATCGCACTAATGCTGTGGGACCAGTTTTACAAAACAATTTTAGGAGAACAGGGTTGGAACTTAACTTTAAAACATGCTCGCCCGAATAACGATATAAATAACAAAACATGAAATTTCTACTCATCAGTAGGATACCTTTAACTTTACGAGAAATGGATCGGGCCGCCGGGAGAGTGGGAACTTCTAACACTGGGAGAAAAGGAGAAAAGTAGTTACTTACTGTATGCAACTGTACAGATTCAGAATATTATTCAGGCTTGAATAGGGAATTTAACTACAGATTAAAAATATTAGACATTTTCAACATGGTTTGTTTTGTTTTGTTTTCCAGATGGTCAGTTCCCATTGGATATTTCGGTCGTCGAACGAGATCACGATTTCCTGGACCGAGACTCCATACAGTCCTTGTTCAGGTAAGAACACTGATGAGGAGTTTGCATTTTACCATCACTCGTGTCGTAGCCTTTACCTGCTTCATCATTTGCTCTAGGTTGCATTTCCTAATTATAGAAATGTTTGTCGTCTGTTCCGACAAGTGTACGAGAACAGAACGGAGCTTTCTTTCATTCAGGCTGTTAACTACAGCATGTGAGTCACAAATAGAATGTATTTACAAAATAAAATAAAATAAATGTATGTACAATAGGGGGAGGGGTTTACATTAATTTATATTAGCAATGTGGAATAACGTTTACGTAATATATAAAAACAGATAAATGGTAGATAAATTGCATATGCATACAGCCGGTTTGGAGGAGGGTGAGGTGGCTTTCATCTAATTAATAATAATGATAATACAGTGCTCCCTCGTTATAACGTCCTTCAATGCGCCGCGGATTCGGATACAGCGCGGTGTCCAACATGGACCCCATTTTATAAAAAAAAACTTTAAAATGTTTTTCTCCAATTATATTCATTGATATAACGTGGGTATTATAACGCGGATGTCATGTCATGGACCCCAAATTCAGCGTTATATCGAGGGAGCACTGTAAAAACAATGATGATAATAATAATAATGTCCATTTATAAAGCACCAAACTCCACTAGGTATACTGTTAGTGCTGACATTAAGAGATGTCTCTGTGTTGATATATATCATAGCGCCAATTGAGCTACAGAACCAGTGAGTGAGTGAGTGAATATGGAGTTTAACGTCGCTGCGGGAATCTACAGAACCACATGACAAATGTAATCACCAACTCTACAAGGGTATCTATACCGCGTACTTAATCAAAGAGTAAGTTATGTACACTAAAACAAAATTCAAGCCATGCTTCGACATTTGTGTCCGTGTTGACATTACTGAGAGGTCTAAAGTCGGCGATGTTGAGAATTCTAAAATTTCGAGTGGGCATTGAATACTAGGAAAACATTTTAATTAAAGCCACGTTACTCCGCTGCTGTATGAGGGAATCGTTTGTTTAAATCCTGTTCCTTTTTGCTAAGCATCACGCCCATTTATGTCTAGACTCCCATTGGTTATTATTTCGCTGCCTAACTTTATATAACAACATATTTCACTGGGTGTCGACTGGACCAAGCCCACGTGCTTGTTTTTACAACTAAATCATGAATTTTTTTTGTTGTGAGACGTGTATA
This sequence comes from Lepetodrilus elevatus, assembly GCA_034780755.1. NCBI lineage: Eukaryota > Metazoa > Mollusca > Gastropoda > Lepetellida > Lepetodrilidae > Lepetodrilus > Lepetodrilus elevatus. The sequence continues at coordinate 34,107 of JAVCKZ010047651.1, forward strand.
TTTGTACAGATTGGAATGTGTTTCAAGTCTAAATATGTATAACTAAGGAGTTGGTGATTATTTACATGAATGGTATCAATTTGTCTAATAATAGTTTAAAATAGAAAAAAATAGCTTGAGATGGTGTGATGGTCTAGGGGCTGCCTAAAAAGAATCAAGGTTCTAGGTTTGAGCCTATGTCATGTCATCGTGTAGTACTCTTGAACAAAGTGGTTAGATCCAAACTGCTCTAGTCCACCCAGCTGTGAATGGGTACCTGGTAGGATGAGATGGATTTTTTAATGTTAACTGAAATGGCAGCTTGGGTTGTATAGTCCCCAGGGAGTTGAGAAGGTAACACAGATCAAAATTACCCATTTCTCCCAATGCTAAATAGTCGGGGAGCCAGATTGAGCTAGGAGCTCTAAATCCAATTTGACCCTACACAGCACGAACCGTTAGGTTTCTTG
>JAVCKZ010047652.1:0-18801 GCA_034780755.1 Lepetodrilus elevatus
AAATTAACACTAGTCCTCTAGCCCAGACCATTTCTGCCAATGCTAAAGGTATCCTAAGGACTAGTATAAATTCATAACATTTGTTATTCGTATCACTATTCGGGCTAGTAAATTTTAAAGTTAGTTTCTATCGCTGCATCTTAGTCTCTAAGAAATTACTGACCAGTGGATATGTGGTTACCATTTTCCTATAGTTGAATATACTAGTACTAGTATACTGAACAATCACAACTAGTGATCTATTAGTATTTAATTGTCAAAATATGTTTACCTGAAACTAAGTACAAAAGTAAACATACTATAGTATTATTTTAGTATTATTTTAAAAAACGGATAGATTTTTTGGGGTAAGTACAAGATTTAAGTGCTAAATGTAACCCCTATTTGTTTGGGTGATAAGCAACAAAGTAATTCATATTCATATTTTGCATATTCCATAATGAATATTATAATGTGACTGTCTTCATAAGCATTCAAGGCTTTGACTATATTGATAAATCTATAAGAAATGTATTTCTAGGGAAAATTAGGTAAACAACTTGTTGCTGGAATTGAATATAATCTATGTTAGTACCAAATGGACTGCATCATTATATCACCAGTCCAGCAATAAATCTAACAAGAACACATAAACAACATTGAATATTTACCACCTCCATCATCAAGCATACTTTTATAATAGTTGACAGTACATTTGATTTGTACTACTACAAGTTGTACACAGCAAGCTTCTTACTTAAAGTTCAGTGTTGTGGTCAGCACTGTCTCACCACATACGTGTTGACCATTCAGGTCTAAGAACCTTGACATTAGTGGAATAAACAGTTGCACTCCAATAAGCATAATATGTTAAGATTTATTAGAAATTGTTATGCTCTGACGCGCACGAAAGATTTTCACTGCCCTTCCCATCCCACAGCAAGAGCCTTACGCACAAACTCACTGTTTGCAAAAACAACAGCGCACAATAGCATACTTACCAATAAAATATGTCATCATGAATGCTTTATCTTCCATACCGCATTGTCCATTTTGAAATCCAGTCCTGAATTACACTAATATTCGCTCGAATACCTTACATTCCAAACTTCTTTGTAGACTTCTTGCTTTCATGAGCTACATTGATACCCTCAGTACCAAATCGTTTATTACGCCGTTATCTGAATTTAAGTTAAATTATTTTCTATAATTTAACATAGTATAGGTTTACTATTTAAAAGCGAGTATAGTTGATTAGCTATTTCGTAATTGTTATTTAACTAAGTGTATTTATAGGTTAAAACCATTTAGATTGAGGGTATCCAACAGAGGGCGCTTTCCGTGACCTGTGTGAGGTCAACATGTGCTCGTTCAGGAATGCGAAGGGCCACGGATGCAGGTGGACTCAAAAGATGCCGCCATGATCCAGATATTAAATGCATATTTTGATGCTTTGAATCTAATTCAAGCTTATATTCTTTGAGTAAGTTTTGATATACATTCAGACGTAATATATATGATGCTTCATTGTCTAAATGTCGATGGAGTTGCTTTCGGTTTCGGACGTTCGGAGCCCATCAACAGCTGATCAATCGTCGATCGGGGTCTCGGCTTGATCGAATATTTCTATTTTCCGATTGAATCTAAAGCTGCAAATGTAGAGATGGCAGTCCTTTTATTTTTATTACGAGATTTTACCAATTTGTGTTATAAAACCCATACCAGGCGTCAAGTGTAGAAAACTCCCGCCACTGCCAGACTAGGGCTGTCTTCTGATATGTCGATTATATTCACATCTTTTAAAATAAAACCAAAAAAACCCAACATGCAATGAAAACTTTTCCAGTAGTCGCTAAAAACAACCTGTCGTGGGTATGCGGACGTAATGTTCTAATGATGATTAGGCCTAATTTTTACTGAAAACCTGCCTCCGTTCGCCCATTAAATTGATTAACCCCCTCGCCCATTAACCCTCTCCCTGCTGAAGGCGAGTTAACTTGCCTGATCACATGCAGAAATAGAACACTTTGATTTTATTCAGCCGCTATGCACTCGGGGCCAGAATATAACCATTATTAACATGATTAATGGAAACACAGCTTTACACTTTGGATTCAATTTGCATCTCATCTGAACATTGTTCCCTAGCAACGTTCTGTACACTGGAAACCCGGCCTTGAGATTATCAAACATATTTGAGTATAAACTGAGGCTTAATTCAAGGTTTTCTTCAGAAATTCACATATTAAATTTGAGCTAGAATATGAAATTGGAAGTTTCATAATCTCGGGGAATGCAAAAGGTGTTGTAGAGACGAAGATAAATAATAATACTGATGGACAAAAATATATGGCAAGATTTTCTACTGTGCAACAAGTTTGTTTGTTTGGAAGTAAATTTAGAAATATAAGTGGAAATCGGTCATTATAATTCTTAAAGGCATAATATCATGGATGTCAATGCAAGGGGCCATAACTCAGTATATGATGTGTAACAGCAACATTTGCTTTCTAATTCCTTCATAGAACAGTTGATGCATCAAAGACAAGATAAATAGCGGAACATTCACTATATTCATATAAAATATGAATATTTTCATAACTATCAAGTTACTGGGGACTAAGTACATCAGTAAATAATAACTTTTGGGTAGATAAATCAAACATAATTAGTACCAGATCGAAATTATTTTGTCCACTACACAGGTCTTATCAGCTGTGATATTATTCCTTTAAAGTTAACATTAAAACATGTATTGTTCTAATCTTTTACACATTTACAACTGTAACAACATAACTTTTTCATTAAATGGTACTTTTCTTCCTTTTACGATTATCACACATGGATGAAAACATTCTGCATCAAAATAAGCAATATTTTAATCAAGTGTAAGTGTTTTATGAATGTGTTCTACTGGGCGTCTCCATGATGACACGATGACGAGGCTGACACGTCGCCTTCAGTCATCTTTCCAGTTTTTGGCGAGTTGTCTGTTGGTAAACGTTTTCAAGATGAACCTGAGGCATTTGTCTGAGAGATTGTGAGATAATGAACATGATTCACAAAACAGTACCAGTTCTGTTTTGTACAGAATTGTAGTGCCAATAACAGTTTGATTAACATACATTTCTAACCAAATCATTATTTGTTTCCAGTGAACAACCAAACAATAATGGACGATCTGGCAAATGGGCTGAATGAAGACTTGGTTGCATTTAGGTAGGACAATACTAATATGACAAAAATATATGGCAAGATTTTCTACTGTGCAACAAGTTTGTTTGGAAGGAAAATAACTTTTATTTTTTTAAAGTGGAAATTGTTTTCCTTTGGAATAAATATGGTACCATAAATATAGATATTTTACAATGATGTTGGTATATTTGAAATGTATAGAAAGATTGTTTATAGCAGTGTATTTATGTATGTAAGTTACAACCTCTCTGTTGCAGCAACAAAGGTCAAGGAGATCTGCAGTCGTTGCTAATGCGGCTGACAGAGTTTGGAAAAGAAACTAGAGTATTGTTGCAGCATGATGAATACAACAGGATTGACCTAATTGTCGACATCGTAAACATGTATTTCAAATGTTTACACTACCCAAAAATAGCCAAGCCAATTGAAAAGGTAATAAATGCATATATGACGTCAATCACACCCTCGCATTCCAACAAGTGTTATTTTTGTATTGCTTCGTGGCTGCATTTTCCTTCTTGAGATGCTGAGCAATCATTCAATATGAACCCTGGAATATGGATGCATACTAATATTGGTTTCTCAGTTAGTGGATGTATTCCATGATTGGCTGTCTCCATGATGACACGATGACGAGGCTGATGCGTCGCCTTCATTCATCTCTCCAGTTTTTGGCGAGTTGTCTGTTGGTAAACGTGTTTAAGATGAACCTGAGGCATTTGTCTGAGAGATTGTGAGACCAAAGACAAATTTCACAAATATCATTTTCTTTTTTTGATATTTCTTTTATAATATGTCGGATAAATTGTTGATTTCTTTTTCTCTGTTCGTTTAGCGAGTTTTAAAGATTTATTTTTATTTAGGTGTTTCAAATGCATGCCTTATCTCATAAACCAATTCAGAATCAAAATGTTTTTAATGTTTTAATATTTTAATGCACCATCATCGCATATGGTTGAAAGATTCCTACAGCAGCCTTCGTTTTGTAATAAACAAGTAAATTCTTCGTTAGTCTTAAAATAACTTTTTTTCTTTTAACTGCATTGCGACATGTTTGTAATAAATTCCTGCTATGCAAATATTTTATAAAAAATTATATGTAATAATTCTAACTGGTATAGCTGAATGTAATTGCATTGACCGTCTCCATGATGACACGATGACGAGGCTGATGCGTCGCCTTCAGTCATCTCTCCAGTTCTTGGCGATTTGTCTGTTGGTAAACGTGTTCAAGATGAACCTGAGGCATTTGTCTGAGAGATAGTGAGGCTAATGTTGTGGTTCATAAAGAGTATTTGTGTGGGGTCCAGGGATGATTGTAGATCATCAGTTAATATCCAAGGCAGGGACACAGGATAGGTGTTTAGAGAAGTTGCTTTTCAGACTCAGTTACATTAGAATGTGCTGTCTGCACTGTGCAGTTATTAGCCTTCTCCTACCATCAACTGACTCCGCTGTTGAACCAAATAATCTTTAAAACAAACAAAAAATAGCAATAATACTTTATCGCTAAAATAATTCCTGCCGAAATGTCGACTAATAATTCAATTCTTGAAAGATTGGTCTCGTAGTCGTACTAATAATTGTAACCAGTATGAATTATGTCTGTCTCTATGATGACACGATGACGAGGCTGACACATCATCTTCCAGTCATCTCTCCAGTTTTTGGAGAGTTGTCTGTTGGTAATTGTGCTCAAGATGAACCTGAGGCATTTGTCTGAGAGATTGTGAAATTAATGTTGTAGTTCAGAAATAATCCAGTCAGATTAATAAAAATAATATGAAAAATTACGCTAGTTCCTAAATTGTTGTTTTTATATTTGTTCGTAATTCTGATTCTAATATTGATTTAATCTTTCACACACTTACAACATCACTTTTCCATTAAATGTTTTTTTTTTTCTTCTTTTACATTTATCACACATTTATGATAACATTCTGCATCAAAATAAGCAATATTTAAATCAAGTAAATGTTTTATGGATGTATTCCACTGATTGTATCTCTCTCTCCGTGATGACACGATGACGAGGCTGATGCGTCACCTTCAGTCATCTCACCAGTTTTTGGCGAGTTTTCTGTTGGTAAACGTGTTCAAGATGAACCTGAGGCATTTGTCTGAGAGATTGCAAAATTAATGTTGTAGTTCAGAAATAATCCTGTCTGATTAATAAATAAAATATTATTATGAAAAATTACGCTAGTTCCTAAAAATTTGTTGTTTTTTATTTGTGCATACTATTGTGTTCTAATCTTTCACACACTTACAACATAACTTTTCCTTTAAATGGTATTTTTTTTTCTTTTACATTTATCACACATTGATGATAACATTCTGCATCAAAATAAGCAATATTTAAATCAAGTGTTTTATGGATGTGTTCCACTGACTGTATCTCTCTCCATGATGACACGATGACGAGGCTGATGCGTCACCTTCAGTCATCTCACCAGTTCTTGGTGAGTTTTCTGTTGGTAATCGTGCTCAAGATGAACCTGAGGCATTTGTCTGAGAGATTGTGAGGCTAAGAACATGTTCAAAATGCTTCAGAATAGTGTTCTTATTTTATATATATTTTTTTGTTATGCTCGGCTCATTTATTGTGTTTCAATGTTAGCAATGTCCAAAAGATTTTGCGTAAGGAAAATGTACTGAATGCCAGTACAGAATGCAAGTCTTAACACATCATCACATAAATCCTCTCCCTGCTGTATTAGATACAGACAAAGCTTGTTTGGGCATCTTTGGTTGCCTCTAGCATGGAGAGGGTTAATGAACGAATCCTGTAGCGGCTTAATAAATTTTCACACATCATGTATTTCAGACATTCTATTCTAAGTTTTGGGACTTTACTTGCTCTTCTATCAACACATATTCTTTTTCTTCTGCAATGTCACAATCATGTGGGTAAAACATTCGTGCAACAAAACGCCAAGCAATAATTCAATTAAACAATGAAACTTTGGTCTACTGCTAATAATTGTAACTGTTTACTGAATTGCACTGGGCATCTCCATGATGACACGATGACGAGGCTGATGCGTCACCTTCAGTCATCTCTCCAGTTTTTGGCGAGTTGTCTGTTGGTAAACGTGTTCAAGATGAACCTGAGGCATTTGTCTGAGAGATTGTGAGGCTAATGTTGTGGTTCAGACATAATAATGTTGGATTAATAAAAAACACAATTATGAAAATCCTAAATCGTTTTTTTATTTGTAAGTAATTCTAATTCTTAACATGTGTTGTGTTTTAATGAAGTACAGTACGTAACTTTTTCATGAAATGGTACTTTTTATTTCTTTTTACATTTACCGTATCACACATGGATGAAAACAGTCTGCATCAAAATAAGCAATATTTCAATCAAGTGTTTTATGGATGTATATCGTGTATTCCTCTGGGCGTCTCCATGATGACACGATGACGAGGCTGATGCGTCGCCTTCAGTCATCTCTCCAGTTTTTGGCGATTTGTCTGTTGGTAAACGTGTTCAAGATGAACCTGAGGCATTTGTCTGAGAGATTGTGAAGCTGGGAACATATTTCAAAAGGTCTTGTCCTGTTTTTTTGTCAGGAACCTGTATCAATGTTCACATTACTTGCCTTTCATATATAATTGACCATCACAAAGTCAATGTTTTACCGGACATATTTGTCCGAGTGGTGAAAAGGTTGTGGTTCAGAAATGATCCTATTTTCGGATTAATAAAAATATATTCTTATGAAATTTATATGAGCTCCTAAATCACTCTTTTTCTTTATTTTAATTCCAATTCTAACATTAAAACATGTAATGTTCTAATCTTTTACACACTTACAACATAACATTTTCATTAAATGGTACTTTTTTGTTTTCCATATATCACACATGGATGACATTCTGCATCAAAATAGCAATATTTTAATCGAGTGTTTTATGGATGTGTTCCACTGGGTGTCTCCATGATGATACGATGACGAGGCTGATGCGTCACCTTCAGTCATCTCACCAGTTTTTGGCGAGTTGTCTGTTGGTAAACGTTTTCAAGATGAACCTGAGGCATTTGTCTGAGAGATTGTGAAACAATGAACATGATTCACAAAACAATACCAGTTCAGTTTTTTTAGAAAATGGCAGATAGATTGTTGAAAGGGAGGTTTATGCAATGTTAACTCAATAGTTTTTTTAACTAATTATCATGAATCTCAAATGTTCAAATTGTCTACAAATGTCCAAGCCTTTCAAAATTTACTGAATATTAATCTTTCAACTTCATTATAACATATCCATGGGTGAAAGATTCCTACAGCAGCAATTTTTAATGTTTCATTTATAGTTTAATTAGTGTTGATGAAATTTATTTCTCTTGTCACACATTAAATTCCTGCAACAACGTAAACTTTATACTAATTGCAACTGTTTCCTGCATGTATTTCACTGTCCGTCTCCATGATGACACGATGACGAGGCTGATGCGTCACCTTCAGACATCTCACCAGTTTTTGGCGAGTTGTCTGTTGGTAAACGTGTTCAAGATGAACCTGAAGCATTTGTCTGAGAGATTGTGAAGCTAGGAACATATTTCAAAAGATCTTGTCCTGTTTTCTTGTCAGGAACCTGTATCAATGTTCACATCAGTTGCCTTTCATATGTAATTGATCTATCGCAAAGTTGATGTTCTAACTGAGACATTTGTCTGAGAAATTGTGAAAATGATGTGATTCAGAAATAATCATGTCTGATTAATAACAAATATTATGAAAAAGGACACGAGTAGCTAAATCTTTGATTTTCTTAATTGTAAATTCTAATACCTGATTGCATGTACTGTATTGTGTTCTAATCTTTTATACATTTATGACATAACTTTTTAATGAAGTTTTGCTTTTGTTCTAAATCTTTTTATTGCTTTGGGTAAATACATTCTCCATTAACTAAAAGCAATATTTCAATCAACAAGTGCACGTATTTGATTGACTGTCTCCATGATGACACGATGACGAGGCTGATGCGTCGCCTTCAGTCATCTCTCCAGTTTTTGGCGAGTTGTTTGTTGGTAAACGTGTTTAAGATGAACCTGAGGCATTTGTCTGAGAGATGGTGAAATTAATGTCTTTGTTTCACAAATATTGTCAGCTATTATTTTTTATTTTATTATCTTTCCTTTTTGTTCCAATATACCGGTAATTGTTTCAATTGAAAATAATGTCAATATTAAACTATTTTGAACATTGTAATAAGATTTCAACTTTGTTTTCAGATTTTATCAAATATGCCGCCAAACTGTATATCCATGATCGAAGAACAAATGGTTACCAAAGTCAAAGAACTACTTGCTGAGGAAGAGTTGCACAAATGTACGTACGCATCATGTATTCAACAGTATATGCACACACTGTTGTCCCTACCGCCTGCCTCGACAAGCCAGTCATTTATTCATTCAATAGCGATTTTGAGCAATAAATAAATAAATTGCTTGCCGGATGTGTTGTCTCCTGAAAGCAGTGCAGTTAGCTTTCTTGGTTTGTCAGTACCAGCTGGTAGATGCAGGTTTACTGCAACACTTAGTGCTACAAGTATTGCTAGCATTTTTCTGTAATCTAGTAGCAATTGCGAATTAGATAAATGCTCTTTGAAAAAGACCAACATGCAAAAGAAAGAAAAAAGATTACAGATTCACACTTAACCTCTGGCAAACCTACCACTATCTTGTATTCTTCATTGTTTTAGTGTCTGTCGGTACCAGCTGGTGCTTGCAGGTTTACTGCAACATTCAGCTCTGCAGATGTTGTGGGTTTCCTCCTGCCCTAAAACTGACAAGCCGTGATATATTGTAAGTGAACGAATCTTGAAAGCGGCTCTTAAACACCAATTTAAAAAACTTATTTTGGTAGGAATTCCATGTTATATTTGCATCGTCACTGTATGATGTTAATTGTTATTAATTCTGTTTAGTATGCAATCTGCTGGAAAAGAGCAAACATGGGCGGACTGCATCTCTGTCCTGTCTCCAACAGATGTGCGAGTGTATCGTGTCCCTGACCACTCGTATCATCTCGGCAACTACGGCTGACCTGGCATCTCTATCGGGGAATCTTAGATGTTCCATGAAGGTACCTAGCTTCTGTTAAACTGACAAGCCATGATATAAGTGAAAGAATATTGAAAACTGCTCTAAAGCCCAATTAAAGACAAAAGCTTTAGTAATTTTTCGTCCGGTAATACATTGCTTTAAACAATACTTGTCATTCTTCGATTTTGATGTTGTCCATCTTGGAGCTAAAATGTGCGAGTTTGACCAATTGATATACAGCAATTTAAGATCTGTGTCGAGTACGAAATTATATTAAAAAACTTTCGTAAACTTGTCGTCTTAATGGCTATTATTGCGTACAATATTGCAACTCTGTTTGTCCTATTCTACTTCTAGAACTTCATTATGTCCATGCTCTGTGCAGAATTTATGGTAGAATAATGACATGCAATTAAGTAAAAGGATGTGTTTCTGTCTTGTAGGTCAGTCTTCATATTGTCCAAGCCTTCAGCTCAGACGTGCAGGCAGTCGTGTGTCCAGGTGTCGGCCTGGAATCTCGAGGTGAAGTTACGGGGCACCTGAAACAACTCTTCAACAATCTTCTCACTGTACTATTGCAGAAAGTAAATATCAACATATTGTTTTACGTTTCAATTATTATTATTTTTTTGTAATGCACTGCAATAGTATTTTTCTTGTGAGGTCCTCTGAAATATAATAATTATAACAATTGTATAAAGATGTAATAATAATAATAATAATATAACAATGGAATATAATAATAATAATATCCTCTGAAATATAATAAGAAGGGAAGAAAAAAGAAAAATAATAATATAAAGATATCCCACAGGAAATTTGTAAAGAAAAATGTAACAGATTAAAGAATTAGTCATGAAACATTACTTTCCTAGCTACTGTGTCCATATCTCTGTACGATCTCCACATTTCCTTTTAGGGTCATGCAACTGATGTCTATCTGTTTGGCGGAACTGTGTTTGCAATATTACTGAACCATGTTGCGGATAAGACCGCCTCGTTCTGGAGTATCCATGAGGTCCTCGTCGGGCACGGAGGTCAAGGCCATGTAGGAGGGCTGGAATTGAATGTTCCGCGGTCAGACCACGAATCTGACGACACGGACACCCTGGCTCAATTAGGCTTCATCAGAGCTGTGATAGTATGCTGTGGTAGAGACTCGCTGAACCCCACTTCCTCGAAAACGGACAAATCTAACACGAGCAATATCGCCGGACCGACGCTGAAGTCTGCTGATTTTGCAAAAGGAGATAAAATGTTGCTCATTGCGCTTTTCCCCATTCTTCTGCGGTACTGCGACAATCAGAATAGAAACCAGAGCTACTCCTTCCAAGTGCTGTCTCTGTGGTTTTCACGCGTCCGGAAGTGTCTTCCCCTGACGTCCATGGATGGCGAGACCGTAAGCCTGACGTCGAAGCGGTCGCCGTACCTGGAGCGGACTCTACAGCTGGTGTTCCTCCACTGGGACTCTCCGGTGGGTGGCGTGGCGGAGAACACCTGGGCGATGTTCGGTGACGTCCTGGCGGTCTGGCGGGCGGAGAGAGACCAGGGCTGCACGGACAATCTCGCACTGTTCCAGGACCTGCTGCAGAGGCTGCTGGGAATTCCGTGGTTCGTGAAGGCGAAGTACAAGCTGCTGGTGCACCTGTTGCCGTATGCCGACGTCGACGAGGTAATTGTGGGTACGTCAGTGTTGAATGTTTATAGGTATAGGGGACTGCAAGACTTGTCTGGGTGGTCATTTCTGGCAACCCGCTTTCCGTGACCCCGAAAAGGCGATATATAGCATTGGATAATTTTAATTATATTTATATTTAATGAAAATCCTAAGCTCTGGAGACGTGACGTGACGTGACTGATGCCCAACTCAATCTGATGTTGTAGGTATTAAGCAGTGACTGCTGGAAACGCCAGCTCATGAAGTGCATGGGATCCAACGACCTTGCTCCTTTGGCCTCTGATGTGTACAAGTGCTGTCTGTCGCTCATCAGGTATACAGGAACTCCTTGACGGGCTTTACCGTAATAATTAAACCCTCTAATAGTTAGAAGACCTGGCCCCGAGATTACGGACATTTTCTGAGTACGTTTTTGTGCTCAACTCGTGTGCTATGCTGAAAAACATGAGGTTTTATGAACAAAATTCTGAGGAGTATGAAATCGTACTCAGAAAAGTTTCGTAAACTCAGGGACAGAATTAATTCCCGAAAATAAAAATAAATGCCTGACCCTAAAATTACAAACAAGTAATTTTCTCATAATTCATACTTTTGTTTTCCTTTTTTTTTTTGCAATCTTTATTTATTTGCTATTGGAGATTGGGCACTTTATAAATATATTATTATTATTGTTTATTTCTAGCTGTTTTATATTATTTGTACAATCCCTTGGCTGTTTGTTATCAGCAGGCACCCCAAAGACGAGCAGCTGTCTGTGTGGAAGGAACACTGGCTGGACCTGCTACTGGCCGGCCTGTTGAGTGACGAGCCGTAAGTCCGCCCACCTGTTCTGGAGGACCAATGGTCTTCTTTGTTATAGCATGCTGATTTGTTCTTGGTTAGCCTCGGAACAATCAATCTGAAAGTCTTTTAGTGGATAGACATTCCTCTTAACGTTTTGTGGAACTCGTTGATGTTTGCATCGCGTGTGGGTGAAAGATTCCCGCTGTGATGTAAATTCACTCGATTAAACTGGGACATAATAAGTTAAGAACTTGGCATGACTCGGCGTCTATTTCTTTTTTAGACATGATATATTCATAATATATATCCTGCTTGTTCAAACTTCTTACGATTTGTTTACCTTTATTTCTTCCCAGGATGCTGTGCAGGAAGCTGAGTGAGTACTGGGTCCCTGTGACGCTGAACATATTGCCACAGTCGGCCGTGTTTCTCCCAGACTACGTGAGCCGCCTGATGTCTGAGACTCACTGCCCCACCAGACGACACAGACTGATGCACGTCTGGGCGGTCGTAGTCCGTGTCGTGAGAAGTACCGTAGGCCTGGATGAGGACGCCTTTGTAAGTTGATGGCCTGTAAGAGATTGCCCACTGCTAGTATGATGCTTCAAGAACAAGAACATTTTGGTGTAATTCTAAATAAAGTAGCATTCACATGCAAATTAGTATTAGAGGAAATAATACCTATGAGCAGGCCTTCACACATGGATTTAGCACATTATTCATATACATTATATTGGACATGTCAATTTCCCACTGATCCATGGAAATCTGCCGATTTATTTGTACAGGGGTTCATTTATTTGGCCTGAAAGTGGCCTGGGGCCTGCAGCCCAGTTTGTTTTTAGCTGAAATCACAATTGTCTGTTGCCATGCCTATATTATTATTATGATTTCTGTTATTTTTGTTGCCAGGATGTCCCTATGCTGACTGAGGCCTTGTATTCATCAGCCGAAGATGTCCGAGGACAGGTGCTTGCTTTCCTGTGCGGAACTGTGAAGAAAGCAGGTACTGAACAAATGGTTTTCATCCATTTGAATGCATGGGAAGTTGGGCCATCGAGACATACTACTAGATTTATTAATATATCCTGCTTCCTATGAAGAATGTCTGATAAAGTGTCCATATAAAACTCCCAACATTTTCGCTTACATTTAGTGCTCCACTTTACTTACTGGTGGTTGTTGTCGTTACAGAGTTACTGAACTTGACCGAGTCCAGACTTCTTCAGACTGCCATCCCTCTGTGTCTGTGTGTGGATTCCGCCGCATTCCGTCAACTGTTTGCCTCCAGTATGTGTAAACTGATGATGCGTCTACGTGATGGATGTCTGGCAGCAATCAAGAAGAAAGTGAAGGATTCTCTAGGTTGGTTCCGACATGTCAGTTTATCCGCTGAAATCCGCTGATTTATTTGGCCATGACAGCACCCAGACCCCATTTTTTCCCCGCAGAAATCACAATTGTCTGTCAGTTTTAAGGATGTATTTTAATGTAAACGGATACCCAATAAAAATATAGTCCCAGGTTACACTTTCGTGAAATATATCTACATTGAATCCTGAATATTCTTTGTTTTATTCATCAATTTCTTTTACCAGTTTCATGCCTTTCTCATCTGTCCTTGCAGTTATTAAATTATAATAAAAATTACGGTCAATTGATCGATTCATTTTGTTTGGAAACGAGTGTTGCAGACTTGATGTCCTATTTTTTTCAGATCTATCCCTGAAGTTCCTGGACTGGCTACACGTGACCTTGACACAGAATCTGTTCCCTGGTGCCAGTTTTCAGAGAAGGAAGACGTCGCTGGACATCCTGAATGTCATGTACGACGCGCTAGTCTACGTCGGCCAGTCCGGCGCACACAAACGAAGCCAGGCTGATGGTTGGTGTATAATGTAAATCACTATATTAATGCGAGCATTGTATCGTTTTATGAAGCTCTCGTACCTACTACAAGACCACAGTGCGCTCTAGCGACCTCGTGAACTTTTGAGATTGCTATGGCCTCATAGTGGAGGAGAGATCTTTGTGAATATTGCGACTGGAAGTTCTGAATTTTGGACTGAATCAACAAATGTACCCTAGTTTTGTGCATATGTTGCGTGAAATTTATTTAGTACTTGTTGCAATCATAATCTGCATGTACGTGTATGCTATGTAGTATTAACATAAGGATAATAAGTAATGTCTGTGGCCTCGGTGTGTTTACAGAGAAGTATGTGGCAGTTCTGGAGTATGCTCACAGCATGGGACTGTGCAACTTCTTCACCTGGGACACAACCGTGGCCATCTTGGGCTGTGTGATAGATGGCGTCAGTGAGGTGAGTAGCTCTCCTGTTGTCTCCGTCTTCACTATAGCACAATATCAACTTTGTCGCTGCTTTGTCATGTATGGGTGAAAGAGTCCTGCTGTGACGTAAAACAATAATTCACTTGATTGTAAACAGAATGATGGCATCGTTGACACATTTCCACAGGTACAGGATCTGAGCTGTGAGCTACTGCTGCGATTCTTTCCCATGACACCGCCCCAGGTCTCGTCCCATAGTCAGCACGACGTGGCCGGACACCTGCTGCAAACAGCACTGCACATGTGCGGCAGCCCTCGCCCACACGAGGCGCACAGTGGCGCCCTCCTCTGTCGCATCCTCTACGCCAGGTCAGTCTACTGGGGATCATGCAATAATTGTCAACGGTCGAGAGCACACTGGTGATCAGTGTTAGAATTTTATCAATTTATAATCTTGTCACGTTATGAATGAAAGATTCCTGCAGTTAAACTCCATAATTTCTCATTGTATGTCCTGATATACATGACATTTTCAAGGTGTTGTGGTTGATGTTTATGCAGTTGTCGTCTATGGGTGAGATATTCCCGCTGCGACGTTAAACATTAATTCAATCAAATTATGCAGATATCAATTAGGCTACAATTCATGTGCGTAAAAATATTAATTAATTTTGGGCTGTTTGTCACAGGTTTGCCTGTGAAAAGGGAGTCCAGTTTGAGAGCCACTTGCTGGATACAGTCGGTCCGTATTTCACCTGCACATCGTCGGACTCGCCAGCTGGTACGCAGTTCATTGAGCTGTTGTTACTGCGAAGTGCAAGTGGTCTTACGATGGCACAGCAAGACCCTTCAAGAGCGTCCAGAGAAAGCCCTATGCATGGTTTGTAGGTTTCATTCACAAAATGTCATTGATTAACTGGTATTAAACTAATAACCTACTCATCACTAGATTTAGTTTTAAGAGAAATTGGTTATCTAGGAGCCTATTCTCAAAATGTTCTTACAATCGTACGACGATCTTAAAGATTTGTATAGCAGGGCTATGAACATCTTACGCACTTTCTTAGGCTAAGATGGTAAGAGCATTTAGAGAATATTTAATGCAATTTTCCGCAGTTTTAGTGATACTGTGGCCTGTTCATATGAAGCTCATATGTTCATATTAAAACCACGGCCATCTATATGTGATGATCTCAACCATTTACGAGTTTCATACTGAATAAGAGCTTCATAAAGAAGCCCAGTAGTTCTGCGTTAAAATATAAGGATTTATTTCGATGTTCTAGGTGAGATTCAGGCTATGACGTTGTGCTTGAGACAAGGGCCGGTCCACGGAGGTCAGATGCTGTCTGATGACCTCTTGCTGACCCTTATGCAGGTCAATGTCAAAATTGTACGCAGGATGATGATGATCATGACTAAAGGCAGTGATGCAGGTAACCATGGTTGTTCTTTTCTGGAGGTGTTTAATAACTGTAAACAGTGAAAGTATCACAAATGTTCACAAACTGATGAATAGGCCTCTAGGAAAGCTAAACAGTCGGCAACATATCAATGCACCGCTTCTAAAATGTAGACTAAAATAATTGATGCACTATTAAATCAAATAATTCCCCACCAATTTGTTATGTTATTTATTTATATTAAGGATTGACTGGAATGTTTTTTGTGTTCATCGAGGTATGAACGTAAAAACCGATGTGCAAACTTTTGTATAAACCGCTTTGCGGATTCATACTGTTTGTACATAGGTTTTTACATTACCTCTATGAATGCAAAAAAACATTCCATAGAATTGTATTTAATTTGTACTTTGAGCCTTGCATCGTCCGTGGTAGTTTCCATTTAAAGGAATGATGTTCAAAGTGGTTTGTATTTCCACTTCAGAAGCCTGTCCATCGTTCGCCACAGTAGGTGTTGCCCTGGACACTCAGGCTTGCGACGGTGATGAAGGGTCTCTGTCCCTGACACTGACGCCGGAATATCAAATGATGCTCGCGTTGTGCTGGATCAATTTCAAGGAATGCTTCACTTGCCTCGGTGAACTCACCTCATGGCTGGTGACCATCAGTAGGACCCGGGACAAGGAGAGGGTCTACCAAGAGATCGCCAGTGTCGGACAGATCTTCATTGAAGTCCTTACACACTGCAGACTACGGGTAATTACCGTCAACATTACAGACATGAGAATTTTCTGCGGATTTCTTTTTCAATTTCCCCTCTAGATAAGCAGCGTCCTATACACACTGTAGTTCATTCCTTCAGCACTCGCAATATTTTTTCTCCAATACTCTTTCTAAAAGTAATATGATGCAATAGTTTTCAGAACGTTTGTGAAATTTATGGTTGGTGCATCTCGGATGGTTATGATAAAAAATTCTATAAAAGACTATTTAGAAATTATTTGTTTGTAATTTGCAGGGGGCTCTTGAAGGATGTCGGAATGGCTTCTTGCAATATTGTACTGTTCTAATGGCCTCTGAAGACGAACACCTTTCTTCAATTCCAAGCAATATTTTAAAACAGGTACTCGGATAATTAAAAATTTATTTATTAGATGTATTTTGATATTGTTGTAATATGCAGGCCCAATGTACATTGGGTCTGTTAATATGACAAATCGTCGCAAATCTGTGAAAGATTCCGGCAGCGACGTTAAACTCCATATTCACTTGCTCACTAATATGACAATAAATAAATGCCACTTTATCATACCCTCAGATCCGATCTCTGCTGTCTTCTACACAACCTACCAATTTTACAAGAGTTTGGCAAATGTCGACTTTGGTCAGTGTTTAATTGTCAGGATTATTTCCAGGTTATGACTAGTCTGGAGAGCAACGAGATGTTGGCGTCAGTCACGCGCAGGTCTGCAGGGATCCCTGTGATATTACAGGTCATCGCTCAGGCAGAGCACCGCAACAAACAGGTAGTGCTGTGCATCTAATATATTTTAATTTTTATTAATTTTTATTTTTAATTTAGTTATTCTATTGTCGCGTATGGGTGAAATATTCCTGCTGCGATGTAAAGTACTCATTCGTTCATTCATTCATATATGTCAATCTATGTATTCATTCATTCGTACAATTACAATTAAGAGTTGTCTTCTCTTTCTTCCAGCACCGTCTACTGACATGGACTGTTGAAGCCCTGTTCCAGATGGCGTCTGCTCCCATCAGACCTGACTGGGACCAGACGCAGGACGTCGTACAGGTCCATGCCCTCAACATCCTGAACGCCCTGTACGGAGACGCCGGTCTGGTGGTCCGTCTGCTGCCCACGTACGCCAGAACAGTTCTTCTCGTCTTCGACGGCTTCGAGTCTCCCAGCTGGGCTCTCAGAAATGCGGCCACACAACTGTTCGGTGAGTCGAGTTTCAATTCTCTTACTTGATCAATAGTGTTGCGTGTGAGTGAAATATTCCCGCTGTGATGCAAGGCAATAATTCATTCATTCATATTTATTCATCGTACAATATGCGTATTTAAATGTCAAAATAAACCTGAATTAAATTTTTTTAAATACTATTAATAAAAAGGAAATGATTTATTACCCATCATTCTTTAGAACCTGTCTAGAAATACATTATTCAGAAATGCAGCCACGTTTCATTCATTTATCTACCATATTTATCGCTATTCAATCTGATTAGACCAATGTTCTCTCCAGGCACCATGGTCAGTAAAATGTTCGGACCAGGAAGCAAAAGTGGAAGCGGTCACAACATGATGACCTTGCAAGAGTTGTCTGCCCATTTCCCCGGTCTGGTAGAGTCCATGCTCGTCAGACTGACAGAAGGCACCGTGGACGTGCATCATATCGACAAACTCCATCCATCTTTGTTTCTTGTCCTAACTGTACTGGCAAACCTTGGTCCATCGGAATCTGCAGAAAATTCTCTGGCGTAAGTATGATGAATTTCTGTTAATGAAAGTATATCCAACATATCGCTTACATTCATAAATATTTTAATATTATTTCAAGTATTTTAAAGATTGGAAGATACTTGTTTGATTGCTAATTGTGACGCAAGTGTGTTTAATTTCCGTTCATGAACGTATATCCAAAGGAATTATATTTAAAGGATGAGAAAACACTTGTTTGATTGCTAATTGTGATATGCTAAAATGTTACCCATTTATCTATTTGTTGTCGTGAAATATTCCCACTGTGACATGAAGTAATTAATTCATTCACTCTATTTCAGAATCGAAAGCGAGTTCAAAAACAAGATATCCATCACGTTGCATTCGCCAATCTTCAGCCTGCGTGAGTTGTCTGCTCGAACTTTGGTCGCTTTTGTACCTCTAAACCTAGGAGAACAGGAAGTTATTAATCTTCTATGTACATTACCAACAAGTCCTTCATCGAAGCTCAACCATAACTTTGTACATGGAACTCTTCTGTGTCTGGAGAAGCTGTTGCAGTCGAGAGATTTCAGTAAAGAATTTAAAGCGGACATTTTGCAGGAATTTCTGATGCGGTCTTGGATTATGAACCTAGACGGTTGTGCCCTGCTTGGAGCCAAATACTTGCAGATATTCCAGATCTTGGTGGACGATTGCGACTTTTGTGATGATTCGTTAAAGGATTTTGCTTGCTTGCTGCAAGAACGCTTGAAAATTGACATTTCATGTAAATTAAAGGTGAGATTCTTATTTTGGATACGTTTGTAAAATATTGTAATTATTTTGGATCAGTACTAAAAAAGAACATTGATGCCTACTGTGTTAGAATGTTAAGGGGAGACACGGGACCCCTAAATGACCGTAATTCCTTCGACTTGTCGATTTTGAGATTTTTCTATTTTTAGCA
>JAVCKZ010047663.1:0-18796 GCA_034780755.1 Lepetodrilus elevatus
AGATTCCATATGTTTGTTGCCCTACTGTCAAATATTACTGTACACGGGCGTCGGGCAATGGTAATTTTCCGCCCCTGCAGTGGTAGAACATTGGACTTCGGAGTTAAAGGTTCCAGGTTCAAATCCCGTCCCGGGAACCAGTCATCAATTTTTGTGAAATTTACCTTTGAGAAGCTACGCAATGCAGTTATATACCAGCAGTACCAGCTGGTGCTCACAGCTTTACTGCAACATTCAGCGCTACGGATGTTGTGTGTTTCCTCCTGCCTTAAACTGACAAGCCGCGATATGTGTGAAAGAATCTTGAAAGCGGAACTAAACCCCCCAAAACATACAAACAAACCATCGCAGTTACACTCAAATTACAGAATTATTGGGGTTTTTTCTTTCAGGAAAATGCCAAACCATCCATCTGTCGGAGAGCTATTGCACAAGACAACTACGAATATGTTCATAACATGGTTCAATATTACCAAATGGTGAGTCAGTTAACAATTTTTAGAGAGTTAGAAATATATTTAATTTTGACAAGCCGTGATATAAGTGAAAGTAGATCTGAACCGAAATATTTTTTTTAAATAAAATAATAAAATATTAAAGAATAATGTTCATATTTATGTGTCTATTTAACCCTCCTTTTTGCTGAATTTGACAGAGGAAATGCTATTTATGGCATCTCCAGTTATTAATATGCAGGTCTACAATACAAGTAATAATATGTGTGAATACCCTATTTAATTTAGAAATGTATGCATTTCACGTGAAACTGTTCTTTTCTATTTCCTACTCTAATGGATTATTATTGTGAACTTTGCCGTTTTCAGTCGTTGCATATGGGTGAAATATTCCCTCTGCTACATTCTTGTTGCATTCATTCTCATTGTGGAGTTAATTGTTTACGGCAGTCTGTTTCTATTGACAGGAAACTCGTCTCAGCATTCGACTGCTACTTCTGAAAGTGTTTGGTGCAATGTGCGGCCTGGACAAAGTAGCAATCACCATGTTGTTGTTCTCTGTCTTACCTCTAGAGTTAGCTGAAGACATGCTCAGTAAATATGACAGTAAGTAATATTGCTCTATTGTTGTCTTCCGTGTTAACATGAGTGGTAGTACAATGATAGAACATTTGGGCTTCAGGAGAAAAAAAAAATGGAAATCATTTTTATTTTAATGGAACAAAACAAAAAACAATTTGTTTGTTTTTTAATTTAAAACATGAAAAAAAGAAAGAAAACTGAAAAAGAAAGCAACGTTTGGGCTTCAGAGCCAAAGGCCCAGGGTTCAAATCGAGTCCCAGGAGCCCGAAATCACTATTTGCAAAAGTTACCTTTCCATGGTTCTACTATACATTAACTTTTTGATGCACCTGTCCCTGTGTTCTGTCGGACATGAAACTACTTGCCCTGTAGTAGGTAAATAGCTTGTTAATCTAGGCTATTTCACTTGTTCACCTGTAGATAATACCTGTCCTGGGCAGGCGTACAATCCTTATATTACTGTCAAGCCCTGTTTTCTGACGCAATCAAGATAGGATGAGCTGTCTGTACCATATGCAGTTATCATCCTCGGTATGTCAGTACCAGCCGGTGCTCGCAGGTGTACTGCAACATTGAGCGCTACAGATATTGTGGGTTTTCTTCCTGCCCTAAACTGCCATGATATAAGTGAAAGAATCTTGAAAGCGGCTGTAAGCCTCATTAGCTGTGCGCACTCTTTATTTGTTGCTTATTGTGTTCTCAGAGGTACATGTTTTTAATGTGGTTGTGTATCGTTATTTTCAGATGTTACCCGGTTGTGCTATGTGTCTCTAGTCATGGCCATGTTGTTTTCTACCGGTGAACATGTACCTGCTAATATTCATGGTAAGGCATACACAGTTACCTCCCTTTACCTTGCTGCATTAAGAATTATCTCCCTTGACATGGAGAGGGAATATTTTATGCAGATTCACATAATTCTGACATTTTTTAACAGGAACAATTGCAGAAAAGCACTAATCACTTCCTGTTGCTTTTGCGCGGAACATAAATGCATAAAAATAATTGTCCTCCATACATTGCAGACCACCTGAACCAGTCTTTCATTGGTCGGCTGCTCGACCTGATCGAGTCGCCACCCACGGTCGACCATGACGAGCAGGCCTCTGACATGCTGATAACATTCATCCTGTCCTTCAACCTCCACTTCGACGACGTCGGCAGCAACATCGTCATCCAGGCTCTGGCCGAGCAGCAGAACGCCAAGTCTCTCACCGAGAAACTCATGCTGCTCTTCAACAGAGGAGGTACATATATCAGAGGGGGAGATTCGCAAAGCACCAATAGTAATAATAATAATAGTAGCTTGTTGCATAATAAATTGGTCTTAAAGGCATACAATCACAGTATGGTCAAGCATAATTTCATATTTTTTCTTTTTTTTTATGAGATAAAAATACAAATATATAATAAGATATGAAAATATTGAAAAACCAGTGAGACCTGCAGAAAATGTAGCTTGTTGCCCAATATACACATGTAGACAAATCAAATGTACATACTTTCGAGTACAACTATGAAATATCTCAACAAACCTTTAAAGTAAACAATTGCTACGTGTTTTACTATGAGTAACTCAACAGCTGTGTGTCGTTTCTCTGTGTTTGCCAGACGATCCCGTACGTATGTTTGAGCACCTGCCTGTCCCGCCGCACTCGGTCATCAAGTTTATGCAGGACCTGTACAGTTGTCCTGCCACGTCCAACCTCCTGTACACCAACGACGCCATGGTCCTCATCGACATCACCATCCGCATGCTGGAGAACCTGTCTGCAGGAGAGCCGGTAAGTACGACTGTCCCAAAATGCGAACAAACAAAAAATTAATTTACATTTGTGTCATCAATATTATTCACTTTTAAACTTCTGTTTTTAACACACATATAGTAAATTAAATAATTGCTTTATCATCGCAAATGGGAGAAAGATTCCCGCAGCGACGTTAAACTCCATATTCACTCAATCACTCATTGTGTCCTGGAGAACTGGGCCCAAGATTACGAAACTTGCCTGAGGACGATTTCATACTCAACTCAGAGTTTTGTTCATAAAACGTCATGTACATTTTTAGCTTGAGCATGGAATCGTACTCTCGGGGTCTGGTAATTATTGCTGTCCGATAACGTAAATGAAAATAATTTGCAAAGGTTGTTTATTTTGGGGTTGTTTTTTTAAGAATATATGGTACTGTAATTTCAGATTAGGGTCTTAATTCAATATCAGGGGTAGGTGGTAGTGCAGTGGTAGAATGTTGGACTTTGGAGCCAAAAGTTCCAGGTTCAAATCCGGGCCGGCATCAATGTTCACGAAAATTACATTTCTGACGCGATATTAATAGGATGCACTGTCTGTAGAGTGGCAATGCAGTTATCATCCTTGGTCGTACCAGTCAGTACCAGCCAGTGTTTGCAGGCTTACTGCAACATTCAGCAATACGGATATTGCATGTTTCCTCCTGTCCTAAACTGACATGACATTAGTGAAAGAATGTAGAAAGCTACTCTAAACCCCAATCAAAAAATAGATATTTCTGTCCAATAATGTAAATGAAAATAATTTGCAAAGATATTTTTTATTTAATTTTTTTTGTGGGGGGGGGGGAAGAGAATATATGGTATTTCAGATTAGAGTATTCCTTAATTCAATTTCAAATGCATATCTTTCTCTTCCTCACCACTTCTCTCACACACCCTACTGACATAAAACTGTCTCGCCCCCCAGGCACGCACGTCGTACCTGACTCTGACCAAGCTGGTGCTGAAGAACTCTGACTACAAGGAGTTCTACCACCGCCAGGAGGAGCTGTTCGGACTGCTGCGGTCCATCGCCACGGAGGACCTCGAGGACGTGGACTGTCCCGAGGACAAGGAGTTGGCCACGCTCATCCTGCTGGAGAACGATCAGATGCTCAGTCCCGGCGACGGCGGGCTCATCGGACTGCCGGAGCCGCTATGATCCACAGTGGATGTCCCTCCACCTTCTCTCCATCTTCTCTCCCCCTCCTGGAATGCCGGTGTAGCCCCTCTAATCCACAGTGGTTGTCTCCCTCCCACTCTCCAACAGATAATACTGGACTACTGTTTTTCCACCTCCACTCTCCCTAGAAGATAACACTGGACTGCCAGAATTCTTCTGATCCACAGTGGATGTTTTTCCACCTCCACTCTTCCCCTCCCCCAGAAGATAACTTTCCACCTCCACTCCATCCACCCTAACACTGTGATCCACAGGAGATGCTCAAACCCAGGGAGGGGGGAGGGGGAGGGATGAGCGGTCTGCCAGAGCCACTCTCATCCACAGTGGATGTACCTCCCTGGAAAACAACACACTGTCTTCAGGGGTGCATTCAACAACTCCGAACAGGCAAAAATATTTTGTGACATTGGCTGCGAACATTTTATCAATATTGAATGCACCGCTTAGTTTGCATGGAGGCTAAGGCTGGCTATTTGTGAGCATTGGTGAGATTTCTTGTCCGTTCGCTGTTTTTGAATGCAGCCCAGTATTCAATATTCAAAAGTAAAACGATGGCATATTGTTAACATACAAGGAAGTATGCAGAAAGTATGGTTGTGAAAACAAATTAGAAAAGATTATTCTTGTTACTTTAGGACTTTAGTAAAGGTTGTGTAAATTTGGTAATGAATTGAAAATAGCAATTAAGAAATAGTGGGTGTGAGTGTGTATGCATGGATATGTGTGGCTGTGTGTGTGTGTGTGTGTGTGTGTGTGTGTGTGTGTGTGTGCATGTGTGTGTGTGTGCAAGATTAAGTTTAAACCAGGTCTGCATTTCATAGAAGGGTCATACCAGTAGAATTGGCTTGAATCAGCGTTTATGTAATCTCCTGCAAAGTGCTATAGCAAAACGATGGCATACTCACAGCTTCATGTCAATACGTTACGTGTCAGCTTTAAACCATGTCTGTTTCCATGTTGCCTGTAACATTAACTTACATGTAACATTTTGCTTGCAATAGAACCTAGATGTGTGTAGAGATATGCAAAAGTGCTCAATTATATTGTCAAGATGGAATGTAGTATAGCATTATCAGTGATAAAAGAACCCTTCAAATTAAAACTTTCTTTAACACCTCTCCCTGCTGGAATAGACAAAAGCACTGTTTATTAGGGCATCTCTGGTTGCCTTAGGCAGGGAGAGGGTTAAATGAGTACCAAGTATAGCAGTATCGGGCATGGCAATTCTTCGTGGATCTGCAGAAATCTGCAAATAAATTGGTCCACGGGTCAATTTATTTGCACTGGATATGACTTGGGGCCCGCTGAAATCACAATTGTATGTCAGTGTATGACTGTTGTATAATACACTATACAGTATATACTGCAAGTAACAGAATCTCATTTTGGTATTGCCAAATCGTACATGTTTAACCCATGATGAGTACCGCTATTGATTGGCTCCAACAATTACATTAACACATTAACCCTTTATCTGCTGGCTTAGGCACTGCTACAGCTCTTTATGGCACCTCGGGTTGCCTTCAGCATGGAGAGAGTTAAATACACAGGGTAATTAATTCAAATTGAGTGTGTCCAATATTCACACTGTTCAAATGTGTTTGATTGCATGCGTTAATGTTTAAATGCCTAGTCAATATTACACCTCGCATTTCTGAGGTTATTTGAGTCTGAATGCATGTATGTGTATATAAATAGTGTATATTATGTAATACCGAAAGGTATATTTATTAATGCTACAATTCAAGGCAATTTTCATGGAAATATGCTATTATTCTTTTTAGCGAAAATACGTAATATTTCGAAGGTATATTCTAAAACTGATTTTCATGTAAGGTACAAGCCTGAATATTGTTTTCGTTTCGTCCAGGGATAGAACCGACATTGAGATCAGGAAACTTTTTTAGTACGATTTCATGCTCAAACTCTAATTTGTGAACAAATCTTTCAGTTGAATGAAATTGTACTCAAAAAGGTTTCATAATTTCTAGGTCCTTCAGATAAACTAAGCTTAAATATTAACAATGTGGCACTATGACATCAAATGTATTTTTGTATCAGTATTTATAACTACCCGATACTGTATCAAATTCAACAAGAGACTTAATATTATAGAATACAGGGATAAAGAAATAATCAAAAAGAATTTAGTTGCCAGGAATGATATGTCGTTTTAAAATTTATTGTGAAATTATAATGTTATTACTACAGAGCATAACATTTATTATTGATAAATTAAATTGTTATCGTCAGTATCGCATTATTTGTTATTTCAAATTTCTTGAGAAATCTCCTAAGTACCTTGGAATTACTAAATAATTAAAATATACCCGTTACAATATACAGTAGACCTCGGATATACCGGCCTCGGATAAACCGGACCTTGCATATAACAGTCTGAATCTGAAGTCCCAGGTCCCGTCTAACGCTAATTGCGGCATATGCGTATTACGGACTTCGCATATAACGGACAGAAATAGCCGGTCCCAATGAGTCTGTTTTATGCGAGGTCTACTGTACATGTATTATTATTTTTAGAAAATCAAACTGTTATTGTGCAATATTATTGTTAATTTAAAATCTGAAAACAAACTGTTGCAGGAAAATGTATCGGTTGTCTTCTTTTCAGTTTTCTTCAACATAATTTATTTAATTACTTTTTAATAATCACTAATTAATAAAGCTGCATATGTTCATGCCACTGACTATTATTATAAGCATAATACATATTGAATTTCTTTATTAAGCGTTTTGTTTTCTCGTGTTTTATTTTTTTTCATTTCATCAATTTTCATTACCTATTTGTTGTTTTTTTGTCAAAAGGATAGTTTCAGTTAACTGGTTGATGAAACCACTGTCTTCCACATTATGAAGTATATTTCAATACCAAAGTATCATTTCAATGCCAATTCAATAGATACTGTATATTACAGCAAATGTAATCAATATTTCTGGATGGGCTGTGAAAAGGATATTTTTGACTGGAAATTCATTCCTCAGTATCGACTATTACTTAATAAACTTTTTTTTTTAATGTTTTACCTTTTCTTAATTTCCTCGAAAGCACTTCTTTAAATTGTGGTGATTGCATGTCTACATCTATGCACCTTCCGAAAATAGCGTTTAACCCTCACCCTGCTGGATTATGCTGAAACCACAATCAGGCATTTTGAGTTGGCACCAGCTGGGTCAAGGTTAATGCCCCCCAGCCGTGTACGGGTAACACAACTTTAATGTTACTCATCATATAACCACAAATCTAATAATTAAATTATTTAATTTTCACAAGCATGAGTATATTGTTATTTAATATATATATAATATGGTCCATAATATTTGCATATTTGTATCGTCTATGAATATATTTGATCCATTTGTTTATTTATTTACTGTTGAGTTTATTTATTCTTTACCTCTGCTGATCAATGATTGGTAGAGTTATTTGGGAAATCATGCTGTGTTCTTTACTGTTTGTCTGTCTGTAATCAAATATTTAAATCCAAGTGGTCTTCACTAATACATTTCATGTCCAGACTTATTTTATTTGTTATTTTTTAATCTCTTGATTAAAAAAAAAATGTATGGGGGAAAATGAAAATATGAAAAATTATCAAAATATTGAATACCAATGGGACATGCAGAAAATGTAACTTGTTGCCCAATATTCTTGTGTCAACAAATCAAATGTACGGTACCGGTACATACTTTCAGCTAAAATGAGTTTGACCATGAAATTTGTCAACAAACATGCTATGATTGTATGCCTTTAAAATAACTTTTTTAGTAGTCATTGTCGAAGATGTTTCATGGCATTTTCTTTTATTATTAATGATTTTATTTAAAAAAAAATTAAATTGCTACTTCTCAACAAAAATAAAAACATTTAAATCAAAAGAAATGGTACGAAACATTTGACAAGGACTACTTTTAAAGCAGCTTTGTATATTCTGAAGTGCATGGAGGATACAGACTATTGGAACCCATTGAGCAACCTCTGAAGCTTGTTAGATCTCCATTGAAATATACTGTTAGTATGTCTATGGACCCTGGACAATGAAGGTCCCTTGACCCCATTTTGGTCTACTCAGGTCAAGATGAATCAAATTTAAAAGGTCATAGATTGAGCCAATCAGAGAGCTCCTCTAATAGTCCTAGTCACAGCCTAGAAGCAGTGGAAATCGAAAAGAAAAAGAACAGAAAATGACATTTCCAAGATGCTATTTGGTAGTTACTCTAGTCCATTACATGTGTAATAGGGGCTGCAGGTGCATCATGTCTATTCTTAGAATTTCGAAGAATATCATATAAAACTAGAAATTCCGGTGATGGGTAATCAGACGCCTATAGGTTGACGAACAATCCAGAGAAAATCTTACAAAGGATCGTATCCTTAAATTTCAGTTTGATTCAGAGATGAATTATGTTGTTCAGCATGGTTCACAGGTAATAAATAGTGATGCAACGTAAGGTACGTAAAAAAGACAACAGCCATGCACATTTCACCTATAACACTTATCACCAAAATCAGTAAACTGGGCACGTCTAAAAATATGTTTTGCTCCACTTGCAGCTCCTATACAATGATTTACATAGACTTTGATTGGTGAATGTTCAAATGTTATTATGCATGTCAACTTGCATTTCTTAGTAGATGTCAACTTGAATTTCTTAGTAAATATCCTGATAGGGTTTTCCTCAGGATCATGGGTCCTATCCACAAAGCCATCGTATCTTTCAGGCAGGACAATTTTCCACGAATCTGCACATTTATTTGTCCATGGGTCGATTTGTTTGCCCTGGACATGGTTTGGAGCCAGTGTTCGAAATTACTGCTGGCCCGGCCATTTCTCCCAACACTAAAGCAGTAAAGGTGTCCTACGGGCCAGTAAGTTTCCAGCGGTGATTTCTAACACTGATTGGGGCCAGACCCTGGGCTTGTTTTCCTTATAAAATCACAACCATCTATTGTCATGCCTGGATATGGGAATTTGTAATTTGGGCTTAGAGTCGATTTCCAGATTCTTTCACTAACATCATGACTTGTGGGTTTAATGACACATTAACCCTCTCCCTGCTGAAGGCGAGTTAACTTGCCCGATCACATGCAGAAATAAAACACTTTGATTTTATTCAGCAGGGAGAAGGTTAATTAGGGTTTCGTGCAACCGAGCCCTGAAGTACTTGTGTTATTGTGTTAATCCGCATTCTTGTTCACCAGCCTTGGCTCAAGAGTTACTGTGATACCAGGTAGTTTGGTGCAAGTTCTCTTCCAATCATAATATAATAACACATCACAGAACTTACTTCTGACAATTTTCAAATAACCAAGAAATATCTGGCCCCGAGATTACACGACTTCTTGAGTATGATTTCATGCCCGAGCTCAAATTCTATTTTGGGATTTGTGAACAAAACGTTTTCAGTGAGCATGAATTTGGACTCAAAAATGTTTCGTAATTTTCAGGACCTGGAGGCCTATTCTCGAAACGTTCTTATGATCGTAAGACAATCTTAACGATTCTTATAGTATGGCTACGAACTGTTCTTAGGCTAAGAAGTTGGCCCCGAGATTACAAAACTTCTCAGAGTACAATTTTATACTCAACTCAGAATTTTGTGCATAAAACGTCATGTTTTTTAGCATAGCACACAAATTGAGTACAAAAACGTACTCAGAAAAGTTTCCTAATCTTGGGGCCTGGTTTGACATTAAGGTATGGCTACTGCATGTAATGATTATATTTCTGCTTTACTTTGTATCAAACTTTGTGTAATTACCAATATAATCTGTTTCATGATGAGTATGTCAAAATGAAGATTAAGAATAAATCTTGATTTACAAAATCAAATTGTTTGCATTATTTATTTATTTTTGTTTTACCATAATTCTTCTGTTAATTCGAAACATGTAAAAATAAAATTCTTAGAAAAATACAAAAATACTACATTTTTAGGGTGAAAGAATCCAGCAGGCCCCCGTTGTACGAAGCTCTTGTAGGGCTACAATAGTTGTAACTGGCCACAATAGAAAGCGTTGACGTTATAATAGTTGTAGCTACAATAGTTCTGAGCAACAGTACTGCAATGTTGAGCAATAAATAAATTTCAAATTTTTTGTGACAATATAATAATTATTTTTGCGACTAGTTTGAGTGTTCGAGCTATTTGAGGGTTCACATTAATAGAAGTAGTATGGTATTGCATCCAATGATATGAATTAATTAATGCTTTTTGTCGCAGTGGGAATATTCACCCAAATGCGACGATGTGGTTGACGGTGCTCAAAGGTCAAAGGGGAAAGTCTGAAATGTCCAACTGTACACAATAGAGACAAAACAAAGTACTACAATTTACATGTTTATTTATCCAAGGTTTCGGGTCTTTCCTAAAAACAATTATGATATTTTCATATGCATACTTGTAGCAGTCATGATGTTTTGATATACAAAATTGTGTAGTGATTGATGATGATTGAACTGGCACTAGGTGGGACAGTAAATACAATCTCAATACATTATTAACATACACGCTTCGTAAAACAGTTAGTACAAAATTAGTAAAGTAAATGTCCACCCACAATGATATCTTGAACCATTAGTCCTGCGTAATAGTATGTGGCCTTGTAGTATTGTTACACATCTCGCGTACATGTCGGGGTGGGGGGGGATGGAAATCGTACCTTAAAAATATATCCCAATGACATTTCGAACAGCCAAACATTCATTTCTACTAAACTTAGAATACCATTAACAATATGAAAAATCTTTCTGGCTAACGTGTGCAACCCACGATACTATTCCACTGGGCTATAGACAGAATACTTATTGCACCAATGGAAATATTATGCTACAGACGGGTGGTGTTCCATTGACAGTCTTGAATGCACATTCTAGACATGCCGTAAATGGAACAGCCCATGCAGTCAATTCACAGGAAGTAGAGGACTGAGGCAAATAGTGTTGCAGTTTGTGATTGTGACATTATAAATTTGCTGCTGAACGGTCTACACCACCTCTTGAATGTGGACGTCCTGGACACGCAGGCTTGTCCTGGAGAGTCAATGGAACAACCCCTTGTACTCCGGTAAGTAGACTAGAAACCATATATTCCTGCACATGTTTAACCCTCTCCCTGCTAGATTAGGCACAAGTACATCCCTTTAGGGCATCTCCAGTTGCCTTCAGCATGGCGAGGGTTAATTACATTTTTCATAAAATGACCTTTAATTATACATCCTGTGAAATTTCTATAGAAAAGAATGCAATGATTTCACAATTTTGATATGGATATTTATTAGAAGTTTCTGTATGATATAGGTATTGCAAAAATATATATATATAAAAATCAAGCAATGGATATATAACTATTAACTTGCATATTAACTTTTACAAATATGTATTTTTAGATCCGAAAGCTAGTATGTAGAAACCAATCAAATGCTAAAATGTTTAGAAATTATTCTTTTATTCCTGAGTAATTTGGGTAAGAACTAGGATTTCCATAAATCTAGCTGCAATTTGATTTAACCCTCACCCTGCTACCTGGAGCCTTTGAGGCCCAGTGTCACATTCAAACTCTATGCACCGGTATGTAAAATAAGGTAGCATGGCAAGGGTTAAAACAATGGGATAAGAAACCAACTATTGTCAAGCCTTTCAATAAGTAACGGGTATTTTGTAACCAAGGGAGGTAACTGGCATTTTTGTATTTTTGTATAATTTTTTTTTTAATTAAAGTTTTACGATACGGCGGGAATATCTCACCCATAGGCGACCATTTTTTACCAATCGGCACATCCCCATGTCATTACAAAATATACACTCGGATCCGTATAAAAGGTTTCTGTTATAGACTGTATAGGCACTGCTTGCCAATAGAAATACCCCTGTTTTGAAACTTAAGAAATATAATTCTGTCATTTCTAGTTAGATGTTCTATTCTCATGTATAATAATTATAGCACTGAGATAGTTAACATTCCTTTTAGAAAACTCGAAGACATGTTTGGCATTCACCATCTCTTGCCTATTTCTGTAACCCAAGGGTTTCCGGAAAACGGCGAGTTGTCGCAAATAGGGTGAGAGCTCACAAAATGTTTAACCCTCTCCTTGTTGAAGGCAACCGGAGATGTCCTCAACAGCAGTGCCAGTGCCTAATCTAGCAGGGAGAGGGTTAAAAGATGGAAACCTTGCATCTGGGTCCCAAATTATTATTATTGGAGCAAAGCAGAAATGACTTGAAGGTGTTCTGATTGAAACACAACTATCTTCCCTGCATAGAATGGGATTCAAATCTGGTACCATCAACTTTGTAGTCAGGCAATCTAACCATCATGCTAATTTAAGCCATAGTAATGACATGTTTTATACTGGCTCAATCTAATTAAAATCGCTCCAAATATATATTGACATACATACGATCAACAACAATCTAACACAACTGCCTTGGGACAGCCGTCAGATTGACCTTTGACCTTAACCAGCTGTTAACCAATCACAGCTTACCTTTGCGGTCTTGAGGGTTAAATTTTACATTCAGAACTTGCTAGTTCATGTATGTCCTTTTTACTTTCCATGTGATTATTATTTGATGTTATAACGGAAAAATGTAGGTGATCAAGTTCGTTCTGACGATTGTTCCAAGGCAGTTGAGAAGGAACACTGAGTGTACAATGATCCATTGACCGGGGACAATAATGTGGCGCTTAGAGCATGCCTTAGGGGGTGGATTTGGTGCATTATAAGTGACCTATTATTATTATTATTATTGTGTTAGATAGTTGTTGAGTGTATGTCAATATATTTGGAGCATTACTTTCATATCTAATTTTAATTAGATTGATACTGGCTATGTTTTAGTATTCCTGAACACAAATAGGTACAAATTCATAAAATTTGACAAATTGGATAAACATATACGTAATAATCCCAATATGGGCTGGAAACAATAGTTGATGAAATGTTTTCACTCGATCTTTGATAAAACATACATTATACATTTTGTGGCAAATTCAAATATGCATGTTCGTTTTATGAGTTAAATATATACAACAGTAACTGCATATAACAGCAGAAGATGTTTAAGCAAGAATTCTGTCACATAAACATGCAGTTTCTCTCTGAATTGAACCGTACTCAATATAAATAATTCATTTACATACTCGCTTCACTAAACATGAAACATATTTTAAATTAAATTGAGCACGTGCAAAAATCATAAAAATTATGTCTTTGTATTTCTTTAGATTATTTTCTGGAAATGCATCATGATAAATAATATCATATAACCATAACTTTCTAATAATTGTAAATATGAATTTGAGCAAATGAAGAATGAATTTAGGTACAAAAGAAAATTACATGAAGTTTAGTCATGGACACAAATCTCAAGTGTTGTTCAAGATGCCTCTATACAAATACAATACTACGTACAACATTACGCTAACAAAGGAACTTTTGATATGAAATATGAATGCAAAATTCTATCTTACTCCTCTATATTTCGAGGAACTATGGTAAAAATGCTGTATGGTGAGTATTGGCACGTGAAATTAGCTTCTTTTGCATTTTTGATAAAATAAACAAGCAAAGTGGATCCTGTTGCAATGTACAGTGATTTGATCTCATGATGCAAGTATTAACCCTCTCCCTGCTGGATTAGGAACAGAAGCTGCTCTTTAGGGCATCTCTGGTTGCCTCCAGCATGGAGATGGTTAATTATTAACATATTATCTTTTCATATGGAAAGGAGATAATAACATCTCAATAACAATCAATTCATAAAAATAAACTGATAAGCAATGATTTTTTTTTTTTTAAATTGTTTAAGTTTACCGTCAATTAAAATCAGATCTGAAATTGTAGCTCTTCAGTTACTTGACTTCATGTGATTTAACCCTCTCCATGCTGAAGGCAACTAGAGATGCCCTAAAGGGCTTTACCTGTGCCTAATCCTGCCTGGAAAGGGTTAACCAGCCAAAACTACTGAAAGCTAAAACTGATATCATTTTAATGAAATATGCAAGGGTCAAATTACTGTATATCCAAGAATCAAATGATATCCAGGGATTCAATTATAGCTATAGATTAAATGATATCCAATGATCAAATGATATCCAATTATCAAATGATATCCCATTATCAAATGATATCCCAGGGATCAAA
The DNA here is from genome assembly GCA_034780755.1 of Lepetodrilus elevatus. Taxonomy (NCBI): domain Eukaryota; kingdom Metazoa; phylum Mollusca; class Gastropoda; order Lepetellida; family Lepetodrilidae; genus Lepetodrilus; species Lepetodrilus elevatus. The sequence goes on from JAVCKZ010047663.1 coordinate 14,175, forward strand.
TTATATCCCAAGGATCAAATGATATCCTTTGATCAAATGATGTACAAGAATCAAATTATATTCAGGAATCAAATGATATCCAAGGATCTAATGATATCTAAGGATTAAATTATATTCAAAGATCAAATGATATCTACCGAACAAATGATATCCAGGTCTGCATTTCACAAAATGGCCATAGTAAGGACCTAAATCAGTGTTCCAAGTATCTTGTTATAACAAAAGCATGTCGTACGCCCTGATTTAGGCTAGGACTACAATACGACCCCTTTGTAAAATGCAGGCTAGGTATGATGTTTAATAAAGCAGCTTGGATAATATACGTTGTAGCAGATCAATACATGATAAAATACAACTATAACACTAATAATAATGGTATAAATATACTAAAGTTATTGTTAAGGATGAATGCAAAATAAATATTAATTTACATGCAAAGCAGATTTTTTTTTTAAGTAAAAAATATCAAAAGTATCAAAACTGGATTAAATGGAATAAATGATTGATAAATATATGATTGTATACATATCTACATATCTACATCGTTGATTATGATCCTTATTTAAGAATTTAATGTGGTCAATAAAGATAAAAAGGTAAATATTATATCCAATCGAGTATTAGTACCAGGGTATTCCCCATTAATATTCTCACGCTAGTAGAATTACTGGTAGCCACATTTCTTCTACCAGCTAAAATGTTCTTTGGGTTGTTTTTTACAATGTTTTTTTTTCTATATGACCTAATGCCTAGTAATGGTAGCGGATATTTCTGCCATTTTTATTAGGTACATCGACCTTGTCAAAGACATTTCATAGCAATCTTTTTTACTTTCTTTTCTTATGATTTCTAATAAAAAAAATTAAAAAAATTAACATTTCTTCTTTTTAAAAAAATAAATGAATTAAATCATAAACACATTGAAATAAAAGAAAATAATTAAATCATACAGATTGAAATAAAATGTCTTATTGTTGATTTCAGCTCATTACAACACCTCTCACAATATTTTCGCAACTTCTAATTGATAACCATGGCAAACTAAGTGGTAACCATGGTAACAGATAAGTGACAATATCACAGATATGCTCATATTATTTATGTTGCTGAGCTAATAATGCCATAGTGATAAATGTATTTGATAAACTATGCATTTTACAACATCAATATTCATCAACCAATTGGAATGATCGAGATTTTTGCCATTAAAATCAACAATAAAGCCATAGTTATTTGATTCCCTGGTTTACAGATTTTTCTGTTATAAATTTAGCTACCGGTAATCTGATCTTTATTTTTGTCCAATGATTGTTTACACAACTTGTTCCTTCACTATTTGGAATATAATATAAATAAGTATTTGTATTTTCCAATGTGGAAAAAGATCGGGTCAGCGGATCCACAAACTTGGGAATCAAATAACTATGGCATAATATAATTAACAAGAAAATTGACAGGTTTTCTGATAAATTTCTGTACAGTTTCACTTCATAGAAATATTATAACAAACAGAAATAGTCTCTCCACAAATATAGATATCTTCCCATATGTTATGCTAGTACATAGTGATAAACAATTGGAACATTTTTCAAGCTAAAACAGTTGATTTTGCACACACTTTAGTATGGCATATGACCAGTGTATGAGCAAGATGATTGATTAACAGCACAGCCAATCAAAATGCGGGTGACACCATAAGTCTCATTTCATTGGATTGGGCTGTATCCAATGAATAACAAGGTATTAAACCATTGGTTAGATTATTAATATTATTCTGGAAGGGATGTGTGACTGTTACCGTGTGACTAGCCCAGGAAGGTCAGAGTTCATCTGATGACAGTGGATATACTTAAGCGACAGGTATGCTGACAATATATGACAAATGTGACAATATATGACAAATATGACAATTAGTTATCACTCTCCAATTACTCTTATTCTTTCAAAGCTAGCACATATACAGAACATGGGGGGTGCGTTCAAAGACAAGGGCTCTCAAGTAAGGCGCATATATTGGCTAAACTGGTTCTCTGTCCCATGTACGGTGCATATGACTCTTGAGACAGTGGCTAGTTTGTAAGCTGCTTGTAAGCCGCTTGCAAGCGCATGTGTCTTTGAATGCACCCCAGCTTGTGTTCTCACTTCAGTCCACTGCCTTAATAATTAGAGAATACTCCACAAGCGACTACGGAAAATACATCCCAAGTGAAATTCATGATTTACACATCAATTTCACGAGGCACATATTTTCTGTAATCACTCGTATCGAGTGAGTTATTCTAATTATTCAACATTAATCATTTTAATGGAACAAACCATGGAAAAATGCCTCGATATAGTGAGCCAACCCCAATCAAGCGTGGAGTATTCATCTACATACGACATCAAAGTCATCGTCTGCATATGATGTCACAATCGTTGAATAGCATAAAATGACAAAATCAACACAGTTGATTATCGAAAAATTATTCCACAGAAGAAATCCATCATATTATGTTGTATAAATAATGATAACAATGTGCACATTTTATATTGCATAAAATCTATGCTTGAAAGTGTGCACATAGCACTATAGCACTATAGTATTACCCATGTCAACAGATCTGAGTCCTTGTTTTTTCTCAACTTGATGTTGTGCTGTTTGCTGTATCATGTTGTGCAGGTTACTGCTTCATGTTGTGCTGCCATATGTTGTGTCCTCATTTCACAAGTGCACTACATTATGCTAGAAGTTCAAATCCTGGACGGTATCTTATCAGTGTCCAAAATTGCAGATCTCTTCATAAACACACTCTTAAAAAGAAAAAAGAGTAATCATTATATACATGTATCTCTGTATCTATTCAGATTCTGAGCCTGTCAATGTCATGTAAAATTATTAAAAATATAAAATTATCAAAAATATATAATTATTTTATTTTTGTTGTGTTTTTGTTTGTTAGTGTCAAGGATTATAGTCAAATTCATTTTTATTTTGCTGATTTCATGGCCAGGTTCAGTAACCTAGGAAGAAACCTGCAACACCTACAATACACAGTGTTTCACCAGTAGATCAGTGAGCACCAGGTTGAACGAACACACAATGGGCGCCATTATTAACGAGGACGGCATCGATCCTAGGATTTGCTGGATTGCGAGTCCAACGTGCTACTAACTGAGCCAAAGTGGTAACCCCACTGGCCAAGACCATAGGAGCATCTTATCATGGTTAGAACTCGCCCGGCGGTCTGTGGCGACCTTCTTTTGTTATGGGCGAGTAACTTTTTAGGGAAATCGCTTTTCTTATTTGACTTACTAGCCCATTGACTTGTTCAAAGTAGTACATTTTTGCACTAACTTCTAACCCTGGGGAATAAATCTGAACGTCAGTTTCGAATACGATATTAATAATATTGGGAAGAATGGGCGAGTATGTAAATATACTTTACATGTTTTTTCCATGTTACTTTACATGTTACTTACTTCTCCAGCCTTCTGAGTTGCGTTTCTGTTCTTCAAATGAGCTGTCGAAGGTAGGGGACAGTGGTTCGTCGTCAGGGTCATTGTAACGACGGAGGTACGGGTGAGCCAGCGCCTCTTCTATCGAGATTCGTGAGTCAGGGTCAAGGTCGAGCATTTTTTCAAGAAGGTCTACAGCTGAAGTTAGAATATTATACAATAATTATTATTATTATTATTTTATTATTATTATTAATTATTATTATTATTATTATTATTACATGTATATTAATTATTAATTTATAAAACAGAATGAGAAAATTACTACTACTACTACTACTACTACTACTACTACTACTACTACTATAGTAATAATAATAATAATAATAATAATAATAAAAATAAAAATAAAAATAAATTATTAATTTATAAAACAGACGACTACCTTCAGGTTTGGCTGTAGAAAACACTTTGAAGAAATCTCGCTTTTTACATTTCGGCTGTGCCAGAATGAATTTCCTAGCCTGAAACACAATTTATGAATATATTATATAATACAGGATTCTTCCAGCCATAGACTCATATGCTGTGATTAAAAATAAATAATAAAAATAAAAATAAATATAATAATTACAAATTATTAATTTAAAATAATTTAGCTACTTACATCGCCACTGACCATCTTTGCAATAAACTCGTCGCTGGGTGTACCTGTTAACTGGAGAATTTTGTTCAACTGATCGATGTCTGGAGTTTTCAGTCAAGGGAGACAATCATCATATTCTTTTTAAAAACTCACAATTCTCAAAAATATCTCAAATAAATACATGAGTAAATGAATATGGAGTTTAACATCACTGCGGGAATCTTTCACCTATTTGCGACAGAAAATGTAACAGCTTCATTCGAATTTCATTAAAAGTTACGTAATCCTTTTGTATGACTATGAAGCAGAGGATCATGCCAATTCAGAGATTCAAACCCAAGTTGCTGGATTGAGAGTCCAACGCTCTACCGACTGAGCCAAAGGGGTGACCCCGCTGGCCGAGACCAGTAGGAGCATCTAATGCCAGCGCTACACATGCAACCAAATCGTCGTACGACTCGCGTTATGCCGACTCCCGACGGTCGGCGTTACGGAGTCGGGAAAGCGAAATGTTGTGGTTGCATGTGTAGCATAGGTC